>JAQZBX010071680.1:0-15203 GCA_029593785.1 Cabassous unicinctus | reverse complement strand
CTAAGACAAAAATGGCAACAGGCCTCTATAGATATTGGCAGAGTTACAAATACTGCGCTCCTTTAATAATGCTCAATTTAAAATAAGACATAAAGCAACACAGTGCAATAATATAATGCTTCTAAGAGAATTCATTAGCAGTTCTATATTGAATTATTGGCAAGAACGTAGGTTTTTATTGAATAATTTAACAATGTTTTCCTATGGTATAGCCAAGAGATGCACACACACATCAATAGTTAGCATCAAATTGGAAATATGAACACATCTGCAGATAACCATCCCCTGCACCTCCTTCTGTCCCTCTGCACAGCCAATTTAATGAACAAGTCTTGGTGCATACTGGTGAGAGGTGGTTTAACAATTCCATGTCATCAATGTCCTAACGTCATCAATTTAATATTTACCTTTCTCTGGCATTATAATTCCTGGAAAAGCACTTTTGTTCCATCTCACTTTAGAAATTTAAAGAAACAAAATTGTCACTCTTCTACAATTTAGATTTTTCAGTATATTAAATTGCTTATTTATAAAACTAGTGCTCTTTATTACATTGATAGTAATTCAGTCTTTTCAAGAGGAGATTCATATGGCCTCTAGAGTTCTAATTTTTGCTTTTCTCAAGGGAAAAGGAAGTATAATGTAAACTTTACAATTAATTCTTATGATTTCTCTATGTAAGTGAGGAGCTTATTTTTCTTTACTGATGCTTTTTTTTTTTTTTTTGGCAGGATCATTTTTTTAAACAAAATTCACATTTTATTTTAATTGAAATAAACTGTGAAAAATTGATTTTCTTCACCAAAAATAAAGCAATAATTTTGCATTATTCCTAGATAAATCACAAAACACTTAAGTTTGTAGTCTTTCCAGGTTTTGCTTATAAATCAAAATGAGGAAACAGATATAGTTATGGAAATAGACAGAAGAAAAGACACAAATCAGTTGTCAATACCCATGGTCTCTTGCATCTGTCTTGAACATGAAACACATATTTTCTAAACAGCTTATGAAGGTGTAGGCTCAAAAATGAAAAGTCAATAGCAAAAAAGTATTTGAATTGTAACTTGTTCCTTTAGGTTCATTTGATAAAGACAAAATCAACACTGAAATCCTTGCTTGCCAAGATCAGTATTTCTCACTCTCTGGTAATTCCCTTCACTGTCCAATAGAAATTTTTAACAATATACTTAAAACTCCTGCTAGTTAAAAGTCAGTTGTCAGCTTCATTTTAAAATTTTACAAAATGTATTCCTTTCTTTCCATACGGCCTCAAAATTTATTTCTTCAAAATACTGATAACTGGACTGATAACCTGAAAATTAGATTCACAGTGAACATAAATGTCATGTCTAAAATGGCAATTAAATTATTTCCAGGGTACCAGTGACAGAGATCACACAGAAATGAAATGTGGCACTTTCAGTGCTATCTTCTGGAAAAATGGATGCATCTTCAAATCATGAGAGTTCAAACAGAGGTACTTTAAATAGGTAGATTATTAAAGACTAATGTATTCAATGGGAAACATATATTTTAAAATATTCAGTGATTAACTGGCCTATACATATTTTACATTTTTTCTAACAAATAGAATAAAACATCTATTTTAAAAGTATCTTAGGTGTTTTCAATGTTTTCTGAATTATTTGTAGGAAGCTCTCACTTAGTTGTATAAAGTTTGATATATATGCCCACCATTAAATCCAAATCATGTTTTATATCAAAATTTATATTAGGCAAACCAAGTTGTTTGATTTTGGTCTCTCAAAGTGTTCCTCAGATAGGTTTTTTTAAAAATCATTATTTAATTTTTTTTTTTTAACAAAACTTTAGATTACATAAATGTGTCATAAAAAATATAGGGGATTCCTATATACTCCACTCCCTTCCCCTTCCACACTTTCCCACTTTAACAACATACTCCATTAGTATGGTACATTTGTTACAATTGATGAATACATATTGAAGAATTGCTACTAACCATTAATTGCAGTTTACATTATAGTTTACACTCTGTCCTACTCAATGTTGTAAGTTATGACAAAATATATAATGGCCTGTATCTGTCATTATATTGTCATGTAGGACAATTTCAATCTCCTGAAAATGCCCTGGTATTACATCAATTTGTCCGTCTCCCTCCCCTAAGAACCTCTGGTGGCTACTGCCTCCACATCAATGATAAAAGTTCTTCCATTGCTAGAATAACAATAAGTCTATAGTAGAATAAAAATAAGTCTACTTTAGTCCACTGTTCATTCCCCAGTCTTGAGGATTTTGGGACAGTGATGCCCACTCCACCTCTAATTGAGAGGTGGCTTAGATCCCATGGGGCAGATGGATGGCAATATCTTGCTTGTAGTTGCCGACTCTCTCAGTTCCTTGGGATGGGCATTGTCTATCATCATCACCTTGTTAGTTGTTGTGGTTGAGATCAATGAACTGGACAATGGATGTTGATGAGATTCAAGGACCAACTGGTACATGGAAAGACCAAAGGTTTAAGTCTCTTGGACATATGCCTATCAACTATAGTACTAAATATAGGTTCAAATAGAAAGGACATAAAAGCCATGTGTAGGGAAACCACTAATGAGTCCAACTCTGTTGTACTGGGGGCATAAATTACAAATTAAGGCCCACTGAGAGGGTGTCAATTTCCTGAACTTTCTGCCCTCCCTATAGTGTCTGGATGTCTCTAGAGTCTTCAGGAGCTCCTTTATTTGAGGCAATACTTACTTTGGCAGTCAATGAGATCCTGCTGAGACATGCATAAGCATAACCTCAGGAATGACCTTCCACTTCACTTTGAAACCTTTTAGACATAAAAACTCATTTGCATTTACCATTTCCCCCTTATGGTCAAGTCTTTTTCCAAGTGTATTGCTGGAGACTCATTCCCAGGGTTCATGTTCCACACAGGGGGAAGGTAGTGCATTTGTATGCTGAGTTTGACTTAGGGAGAGGCCATATTTGAGCAACAAAGAGGCCCTTGGGGGTAACTCTTAGGCAACATATCATACTAGGCTAAGTTTCAATTTCAAAATAAATGGTTCATAAGTACAAGTATCAATATCAAGCACCTAGCACAATGATCTATGCTCCTTCACTAGGCACTGACCCTGTACTTAGGGTATTCTTGCTACCCCATTATAGAATGTAGTAGAAGTTTCCAGGATGAGAATTCAATATTCTTTCAGTCATTGTGTGAATCTTCACCCACCTTGACAATGCCCATGAACACTTGAACACATTCATAGGCATTAGAGGCATGCCCTAGATGGACACCCCACAACAATGATCTTCCCCTTCCACACTTGTGACACTTCTGTAATCCAAAATCTCTCCAAAGATGAAGCCAAGAATATAATCAAATTAAGATAATAAGAAAAAGAAATAATAATGATGGTTTAAAAATAACATATAAAATACAAAAAAAATTTAAATTCTTTGAATAATAAAAAAATTTAGACATTATGTCTTTCATCACTGTAACATCTCTTGTCTTGTATTAACAGTGACATGTTGTTACTTATATTCTCCCAGTGTCTTATTTCTTTTGCATTTTATCTTCAAGGAAGCTTTAGGTTACAGAAAAAGTCATGTAGAGAATATAGGTGATTCCCATATAACCAATTCCTCCCACTTTTCCCCTCTCCCTTGTTAACATTCTACATGCAGATGATAAATTTGTTACTATTGAGGTACAAATATTGGAGCATTGGTACTACCCATGCTCTAAGTTTTACATTATGGTTTACATTTTGGGCCATAGACTTTTATAAATTTTGACGAACTTAAAATGGCCTGTATCCATTATTGCAAGATCATGCAGAATAATTCTAAAGCTCTAAAAAGTCCTATCTTCCATCTATTATATTTTCTCTCCCATTCCTCTGGGGACCTATGTTCACAATTAAGTTTCACTTTTTGAAGAATAAGATTCATAGTTACTTGCAATAATATTGAGGACTTGACATCTTCATCTGTTTTCTTTTAGTAGACACTGCCTATGTTCTCAAGAGATTCTTGCCCCTCTATTTGAGAAAATAGCAGAACTTCCTAGGATGTGAGTTTAATATTTTCTTGTTTATTGTGTGGGTTTCAACCCACTGATATAACACACTATGACAAGATGAACGCTTACATATTCCATAAAAGACTTCCTCAGGTATACCCTCTCCTGTATGCACCCCCCCAACATTTAACAGCCTACAGCAGTAATACTCCCCTGACATAATTGCCAAAAGAAATTCCCAATGTTGTAGTTTTAACCACAGACCTGTAAATCCCAAGAGTTCACTTGCTCCTTTCCCTAACCGTCCCTCCAGTTCCATGGATAGTACAACTCTACCCCCTACCATACCCCTCTCATATACAATGATGTCTGAACCCAATATAATCACTGCAACACTGTTATGCCCATCCACTGCACAATTACACCCATCCACCTTATCATTGATTTTACCTATGTGAGCATTGGCTTTCAACCTTCTAACTCCCTTTTAGTCTCCTGTAAATCTATTTTCCAGACTCTAGCTTTGCCAGTTTTCTCAATTTGCTTAATTCATATCATTGAAGTCATGTAATATATGTACTGCAGTGCCTGGCTTGCGTCACTCAATATAAGGTTGTCAAGATTCACCCATGTTATCCCATGTGTTAATACTGTAGTCCTTCTTACAGTTGAGTAATATTCCACTGTATGTGTATACCACAATTTGCTTATGCATTCATCTCTTGATAGATATTTGGGTTGCTTCCAACTTTTGGCAATGGTGAATAATCTTTGATGCATCTTGAGGTAATTTTTTGTATAGGGCATGAGATGGTGATCCTCTTCCATTTTTTTGGATATGGATATCCAGTTCTCCAAGCACCAGTAGTTGAACTTGCCATTCTCTCCCAGGTGAGTGAACTTGGTGGACTTGAATGAATATCAGTTGACTGTATGTGAAAAGATGTGTATCAGAACTCTCAGTTCAGTTCCAATCGTCAGTATGTCTACCTATGTGCCAATACCATGCAGTTTGAGCACTGTAGCTTTGTAGTATGTTTTGAAGTCAGGTAATGTGATTCTCCTATTTCTAATTCTTTATCAATGTGTTTTTGACTATTCGGGGCTACTTGCCCTTCCAAAAAAGTTTCATAGTTAGTTTTCCATTTCTGTAAAAAATGTTGTGGCAATTTTTGTTGATATTACATTAAATCCGTGAATTGGCTTGAGTAGGATAGACATTTTAATGATATTCAATCTTCCAATCCATGAACAGGGAATATTGTTTCATTTATGTAAGACTTCTTTGATTTCCTTTAACAATGCTATGTAGATTTGTGTTTACAATCCTTTACATCTTTAGTAAGTTTATTTCTTGGTATTTGATTCTTTTAGTTGCTATTCTAAATAGAATGTTTTTTTTTGGTTTCCTCCTCAGATTGCTTATTATTGGTGTAAAGACATGCTATTGATTTTAAGCATTGATCTTAGATCCTGCCACTTTACTGAACGCATTAATAATCTCTAGGAGCTATGTTGTAGATTTCTCAGGGCTTTCTATGTATAGGATCATGTCATCTACAGGTGAAATTTTCACTTATTCCTTTCCAATTTTGATGCCTTTTAAAACTTTTCTTGCCTAAGTGCTCTAGCAAGTACTTCTAACACAAAGTTAAATAAGAGTGGTGACAGTGGGCATCCTTGTCTTATTCCAGATCTTAAAGGGAAAGATTTTAGCATTTCACCATTGAATATGATGTTAGCTTTTGGTTTTACATATATACCCTTTATCATGTTGAGGAAGTTTTCTTCTATTCCTATTTTTGAAGTGTGTTTATCAGGAACAGGTGCTGTATTTTGTTGAATGCTTTTTCTGCACCAATGGAGATGATCTTGTCATTTAGTCCTTCAATCTATTAATGTGGTGTATTACATTGATTGATATTCTTATGTTGAATCATCCTTCCATAGAAGAGATGAAACCCACTTGATTATTTTGTGTAATTCATTTGATGTGGCGAACAATATGATTAGTATGTATTTTTTTTTGAGGATTTAACATCTAGTTTCATTGGAGAGATTGGTCTATAGGTTTCCTTTCTTGTAGAGTCTTTGTTTGGCTTTGGTTTTAGGGTGATGTTGGCATTATAGAATGAATTAGGCAATGTTTCCTCCGCTTCTATATTTTGGAATAGTTTAAGCAGGATTGGTGTTAGTTCTCTCCAGAATGTTTGGTAGAATTCACTTGTGAAGCTATCTGGTGCTAGGTTCTTCTTAGTTGGGAAGTTTTCAATGACTCATCCAATCTGATTACTTGGGATTGGTCTGCTGTGTGCATCAATTTCTTCTTTCGTCAATGTAGTCTGCTGGTGTGTTTCTAGGAATTTGTCCATTTCACCTAAGGTATCCATCTTGTTGGAATGTAATTTTTCAAAATATCCTCTTAAGATACTCTATTTCTATGTTTTCAGTTGTGATATCCCCCGCCTTCTTTCTTATTTTATGTATTTGCACCTTCTCACTCTTTTTCTTTGTTAGTGTAGCCAAGGGTTTGTCAATTCTATTAATCTTCTCAAAGAATCAGCTTTCTGTTTTGTTAAGTTTTTCTAGTGATTTCTCATTTCCAATTTCTTTTACCTCTGATCTAATCTTTGTTATTTTTTTCTTTCTACTTGCTTTGGGATAAGTTTGTTGTTCTTTTTCTAACTCTTCCAGGTGTACAGTTATGTCTTTGATTTGAGCTCTTTCTTCTTTCTTAATATAAGCTTTTATGGCTATAAATTTCCTTCTCCCCAATGCTTTGCTGCATTTCATAAGTATTGATACATTGTCTTCTCATTTTCATTTGTTTCAAGGTAGTTACTGATTTCTTTTGCAATTTTCTCTTTTACCCACTGACTGTCTAAGAGTGTGTTATATAACTTCCATATTTTTTTGCCTAATCTGGTTCTCTGCCTCTTACTGATTTCCAGCTTCATTCTATTGTGATCAGAGAAATTATTTTCTATAATTTCAAACTTTCTGAATTCATTTGGAGTTGTTATGTGACCTAGCATATTGTCTAACCTTTAGAATGATCCATGTGTGCTTGAGAAGAATGCATATTTTGCAGTATTTGGGTGTAATGCTCTGTGTATGTCTATTAGGTCTACATCCTCTAATGTATTATTCAAGGTCTCTGTTTCTTTATCGATCCTCTGTTGAGATCTTCTGTCTAATGGTGGCAATAGTGAATTAAAGTTCCCCCACTATACTTCTAGAGGCATCTATTTCTCCACTTAGTTTTTCCAATGGTTGTCTCATGTATTTTGAGGTGCCCTTGTTTGGTGCATAAATGTTTATGATTGTTCATTCATCTTGACAGATTACCCCTCTTATTAATATATAGTTTCCTTCTTTGTCTCCAACCATTCACTGTCAACCTCCTTGCATCCCTGGGTTTAAAGTGAATTTCTTTAAAACAGCATATTTATGGGTGTTATTTCATTATCCATTCTGCCAATCTGAGTCTCTTGATTGGAGAATTTATTTCATTAACATTCAATATTATTAATGTCAAGGAATTATTATATTAGCCATATTTTGTTTAGGTTTATGTATGTCTTATGTTGTTTTATTTCTCTTTTTATCTTTTGAATTATTATTACCAATAATATTCTATAGTACACTGTCTTCCAACCCTCTCTTTCATTTTTTCTTTCCAACCTGCATAGCTCCCTTTAGTATTTCTTGAAGGGCAGGTTTCTTGTTGGCAAACTCTCTTAATTTCTGTTTAACTCTGAATATTTGAACGCTCCCTCATTTTTGAATGCCAGCTTTGCAGGAAAGAAAGTTCTTGGCTGGAAGGTTATTGTTTCTTTTAGCACCTTAACTATGGCATACCACTGACTTCTTGCCCCCATCGTTTCAGATGAGAAATCAGCACTTAATATTTTCAAGCTTCCCTTGTATGTAATAGATCTCTTTTCTCTTGCTGTTTTCAGTATACTTTCATTTTCTTGAGCATTGGACAATTTGACAAGTGTGTGTCTTCGGGTAGGCCTGTTAGGATTTACACTGAATGGGGTGTGCTGTGTTTCCTGGGCATGTATGTCCATGCTCCTCAAATGAGTTAGGAAATTTCCAGCCATTGTTTCTTCCAACATTCCTTCTGTCTACTTTTCCTTCTCTTATCCCTCTGGGATGTCTATAATGCATATATTTGTATGTTTCATTTTGTCATTCAAGTCTCTAAGTACCTGCTGGATTTTTTCTATCTTTTTATATATCTGTTCTAATATCTATTTGGTCTCACATGTACTGTCTTCAACATCACTAATTCTTTCCTCTACATGTTAAAATCTCCTGTTATGTGCTTCCATTGTATTTTTATTTCTTGCATTGTGCCATTTGTCACCATCATATCTGGTATCTTTTTATGTATGTTTACAATTTCTTCGTATGTTCCCCCAGTGTCTTCTTAATATCCTTTATTTGTTCCTTCACTTCCTTAAGTTGATTCATGTTATTTGTTTGGATATCCCTGATTAAGTGTCACACATTCTGCATCTCCTCCTGTTTTTTAGTTTGCTCATTGGACTGGGCCATGTCTTCCTGTTTCTTAATATTGCTTATAATTTTTTGTTGGTGTCTAAGCATCTGTTTATCTTTATGTGTATATTTGGTTCTTTAGCTGCTCTTCCTACTCCAGTATTTTATTTTATTTATTTTTCACATATGTGGTAAGGATCATTTTTTACACATAGTTCCTTTTATTCTATATCCTTGCAGTTGTCTGTGTTCTTTTGAACAAATGTTAGGAATAGAGAAAAGGAAAGTGAGAAGAATAGAAAAATAATAATAGTAATAATAATAATAAAGGTAAAAGAGGAACCATACAAGAGCTAGGAAAATAAATAATACAGGTAAAAAATAAAAATTGTACGAAATAATAAGATCCAAAAAGGTGGAATAGAAAAAAAAATGAAACAAAGAACAAAATTGGGGGAATAATTAGACTGAATTAAAAGGCTGGAATGAAAAGAATAGAGGAAAAGAGTAAAAGAAGAAAACAGAGAGAATTACAACAAATGAAAGCAAAACAAAAAGAGGGGGAATGAAAGAAAAGCAACAGAAAACAAGATAGACAAATGAAGGAAAGAAAAGAAATAAAGTTGGAAGAAAAAATAAGTAAATGGCAAAGAAAGGAAACAAAAAAGGGGAAAAAACAAACAAGTAACAAAACATCAAAAACCACAAAAAGAACAACAACAATAAATAAAAACAAGAAACGCTACTAATGTACTTCTCAGGCTGCTGGTGCTCATCAATTAATCACCCTTCAATTTGCCCTCTGCAAGTGATGTACTGGGTTTTATCATATAAAATAAAGGGAAAGAAAAGAACCAATAAAAAAATAAAAAATAAAAACAACAGATCCAAGAAAACCTTAAACAAGAAATTAATCTGTCTATATGTTTCCTGTTATAAGGTACCAGTAGGGTGCCTGATAACCTGGTGAATCACTCTCTGGATCACTCCTCTAAAGAGACCCAGAAGTCAACCCAGGGAACTTATTTATGCAAAGCAGGAATTCCTCCACTGAGCTACACCAGATCCACAGCTTAAGCAGGCTTCAGAAAGCTTATCTGGCTATATCTTCCCCTTTCCCTCAGGCAGGTTAGGCTTCTAACAGTTTGCCAAGCTGGGTTGTTTAGGCACCTCTCTCTGACCCCTCTCTACCTTAGTTCCTGTCTCTCCTAGTTTGACTGGATGTGATAGCCTGCCTAATCAGAACCCTCATCCCCACTACTGCCTAATTGCTGTTTGGAGAGCCTTTGAAGTTTAAAGGGGGCTCAGCTGACAAAACTCACTGAAAATAAACCACTCTCCACCCTCATCCTCCTGGGGAAGTCTCTGTCCCACTCTGTTGGTTGCAATTATTCAGGGGTTTTACCAAGGTTATTTGCCCTAAGAGCAGGGTGTATGTGCCATTTCTAGCCAAAGGGGTGAGTAACTCACAGTTTTCTTTTGGCTTCTTTATCTGTCTAGTTCCTTCTTCAATGAAGCGTACCACTTTCCCATTTTATATATCTCCAAAGCAGATCCCTCTGATAGATTTTTGCCCTTTCTCCTCAGGTATGTTTTGAGATGCTTTCTTCCATCCAGTCATTCTCTATCTTCATCATGAGAAGAATACATAAGATCTTCAATATGCATAAACAGGAAATATTTGATGTCATGCAGATGGAGGGCTTCATAAATGATGGATGGAAGCTCTATGTCTTTTCCTCTGTGTTTCTATTTGATTCTCCAACAATGAAGCTCAGCTGAGAATGTGTCAGGATTGCATAAGTCACTTCTGTACATGTCAGCATGGTGTACTTCCAACGTATTGAATTTTATCTGTCCCATCACAGAGGGCAGCAGAGATAAGAATTTAAGAGCTGTGAGGTGTTGTTCTAAGAATAGTGTGCTCCATTGTTGAAACATTCAGGGTTTCTTTACAGTAACTCTCAGAGGTTAGTTGAGATTCCAGGTTACCTTGCTGCACCCTGCAGAATTTGCCAAAGAATTTCATTTGAATATCAAGTTTGGTTGCCAAGCTTGTGGCTTCCTCAAACCAGAATTCATGATAAGCTTAAATATTTTCCATCACTTCATTAAGTGAATGCAGCACTGTGGTCAAGCTGCTGGCTGCAAAGAAGACAACAGAGGTATGTGCCTGGAGATTGTTCCCCAAAGGCCCTTGTAAAAGATAGGACATTCTTAAAAACAATGTTAATAATGAAATTAAAATCTGTTACTGCACTACAGAATACAAATGCTCGGGCATCTATACAGTTATTCCATCTAACATTTCTATCAATATTTATACCATCTAAAAATGAAATAAATGTTTGAGGAGATCCACTAAAATTTCAAAAGAATCTCACCTGCCTGTCCTCTGAGAATGGCAAATTTCTTTCAGTTCATTTCCCCTTTCTTCATTGCTCTTAAAAGGACAGAAGTTGCATTGTCAATTTCTAAGAGTAGTTTTGGCAATAAGTGGAAAAAAGAAGAAACTTCCTCAGTCATTCCAAATGCAACCCATACTCCCATCACAGGCACTGATTTTGTTAATCACAAATTTAATTCACAGGAAGAGCAGAGTATTTAGACAGCCTGGGGATATTTCTCTAGAATTCTAGAAGCAACAACTTTCATTTTGGAAGAAAATCCACTGGACACAATATAAGACTGTCCCCGACAATACTCCATGTTTAGTCTCTACTTCTCAGTTATTGTAGTGTGAAATTTCAAAGCCAAAATTTCTGCATACACTTCTTAAGGCAGGAAGCCCACAGATTCCTCTCAGATTATGAGATTCATTGACACACTTCACCAACACGGACAGGTTTTCTTCCCCTGCTATGTCCACCACATAATCAGTGATGAAGGAAAAGAACTCTGAGTCTCTCACTTCCCTTAAGGTTTCTTCTGGAATGCAGCCCTCACATGTTTCTAGCATCTGTTTCTACTGTGTTTTCAAACAAACCAACATGTTAACTGCTGTTGTCTGAAAGCACTTTCTCAGAACCTCTTCACCAGAATTTATTCAGCACTCCAGCAGTGCTTGAAAGTTAAAGGGACCTTCGGGAAGTTTCACAGCCTCATGTCCATCAAGACGTATATTTTGTTTTGCCACAAGAATCAAAATTTCAAAAAAAAGTTTTAGGTATTATTTGTTTTCATTCTCTTCAATGGTTAAAGGTTAAATATCCTCATCCTGAACTTCACTCCCTACTTCTGCTTTGAGATTCTGAGTACTTGTGTAGATTAATTCTTTCTTTTATTTATTATTTTTAAAGAAGCTTTATATTACTGAAATGTTACATAAAAAATATAGGGGATTCTAGTAATCACCATCCCCTTCCATTCCCCCACTTTCCAACATTAACACGATCTTTCATTAGTGTGGTACATTTGTTACAATTGATTAACACATATTGCAGCATTGCTACTAACCATTGACAATAGTTTACATTATAGTTTATGCTCTATCACCAACAATGTCATAGGTTATGACAAAATATATATTGGACTGTATTCATCATTGAAATGTCATGCAGGACAATTCCAATGACCCAAAAATGCAAAAATGATATACCTATACTTCCCTCACACTCCCATCAGAACTTCTGGTAGCCATTGCCTGTATATCTATGATAAAAGTTTTTCATTGCTAGAAGAATACTGTCCATAATAGAATAGTAAGCCTACTTTAGTCCATTCTTCATTCCCCAGTCTTGAGGGTTTGGGGATGGTTATTCCCACTCTGTTTCTAATTGAGAGGGGTCTTGGATCCCATAGTGTAGATGGATGGAACTGTATTGCTTGCAATTCCAGACATTCTCTGTTCCTTGGGATGGTCATTGTCCATCATCATCTCCTTGTTAGTTGTCCTGGGTGAGTCCAATGAACTGGAGAGCAGGTGTTGAAACTCTGCTGAGATTCAGGGCTTAGCTGGCACATGAAAAAAACTAAGATTTAAGTCTCTGGGCCATATATTTAACAAATATCTTGCTAATTATATGTTCAAGTAATAGGGGCAGAAGAGCCATGGGTAGGAAAACTATAAATGAGTCTAACTCTATTACACTGGGAAGCATAAATTCCAAAGTAAGTCCCACTGATAGCGTGCTGAATTCTTGAGATTCTCTGCCATGCTTATAATGTCTAGATGTCTCTAGAGCCCTCAGGAGCCATGCTATTTGAGGCACTGTTTACTATGGCAGTCAATGAGATCTTGCTGAGACATGCATAAGTGTTACTTCTGGAATGACCGCTCGACCCACTTTGAAATCTCTTAGCCATAAAAACTCATATGTACTTAATATTTCCCCCTTTTGGTCAAGATCTTTTTCCAGATGCATTGCTAGTTGGCACCTGGTAATAATCCCTCAATGCCAGAGGCTTATCTGCGGGGAATCATCTCCCAAGCCAGTGGGTATGTTAGTGTGTGTTTTTTTTCATGTTCAGAAGCTACATCAATTTTTCTCTCTTTCATTGTCCTGATTTCATCTTCACTAAGTTTTCTTATTCATTATCTGTGGCTAATATGTGGATTGTTCAAATGACTGATAAGATCAAGGATTTTTGGTATATCCTTATCTTGTAGAACTGTCCTATAAGACTAGTTCTACAGATCACAGAGTTCTCAAAGTGTTTGGAACATAACTGATAATGTTTACTTAGTTATTCAGGTGTTTATCTTCTAAGTCTTCTCTCCTACAATTCTTCACCCAATTCTGGCATTTGGCTGGGTTCCATGGGAACCTGAAGAAGGCCAGATCAGACTGTGTTTTCTTCTGCAGGCAGTTGGGGGCAGAGCAGAAGTTCAGCATTGTCTCCTGCCTGCTAGCCAGCCAAGTCTTCCACTCCCTGCTTCCTTAGGGCAGCTCACCAGCGTGTCTGGACCAGGTGGGGAACCAGGCTGGCTGTGGATCTAGGCAGGGCCAGTGTGCTAGGGGAGTAGCTGGGTTATTTTACTTGAATCTTGTTGAAACCTTGTATTGGTAATGAAACCTCTGAAACTGAAAAAAGCAAGAAAATTCTGTGCTAAATTCTGAATTGTCTAAGTTAAGAGCAGCATTTAGATGTTTTAATGGTGTTAATGTGTTGTGAAAGTATACACATTTAAGAACTATTTAAAACCAATATTAAGTTGATAAGGTAAAGTGTGCATTTTATAATAATATGAGACTATATATGTAAATAAATGCATAAAAAATATTTGAGTCTTAAAAATGAGAATACCCACACAGGTGTGCCCAAAACTTTTTTAAGCAAATTTCTGCTGTAGCTAAAGCATTTTCTAAGACATGTATCTTGTTTGTACTTGCTAGATAATCAGGCCTATTGGATCTAATAGTCAACAATTGTATCACAAAGCATGTGGAGAGAAGACATTCTAGAAGGGCATTTTTGATTACTTAATCAGCTTTCAGTCTGTTGTGTTATATAGGAAGGTGAAGTAAATATTTAGAAATGCATGTGAAAAGTTGATCAAATGGAGAATTATTAAATACAATGGAGTTTGTGTGGCTAAGGGATTTCAAAGTGAGTTGGAAGGTCATTCCAAAGATTATGCTTATGCATGTCTCAGGAGGATCTCATTGATTGCCAAAGTAAACAATGCCTCAAGCAAGTGACTCCTGAGGGCTCTAGAGATATCTAGTCTCTATAAGCAGGGCAGACAACCTCAGGAATGCATCACCCAATCAGTGGGCCTTGCCTTGGAATATGTTTCCTAATGCATCAGAGTTAGACTCATTTATATTTTCCCTATACATTGCTTTCTGGCCCTTTTATTTGAACCTATAATTAGCACTATATTCCTTAAATATAGGTCCCAGAGACTTAAATCTTTGGTGTATTAATATGCCACTTGAGCCCTGAATCTCAGCAGATAATGATGGACAATGCCCTTCCCAAAAAACAGAGTGTACTTACAATTGCAAGCAAGACAGTACCATCTATTTGCCCCATGGGATCTAAGCCAACTCTCAATCAGAAACAGAGAGGGAATCACCATCCCAAAATCCTCAAGATTGAGGAATGAACAAACATGGGGGGCAGAATGCAACTTTGGACTAAAGTACACTTATCATTTTTCTAGCAATTGAAGAACTTGTATCATTGATGCAAAGACAGTGGCCACAAGAGGTTCTGTGGGGAGGGAGAGGGAAAAATAGGTGTAACATGAAGCATTTTGGGTCATTGGAATTGTTCTGAATGACGTTGCAATGATGGATTCAGGCCATTATTGTTAAAATTTATAAAATTGTGTTGTGCAAAGTGTAAAATAAAATGTAAACTCTTGACCATGATTAGTAGCAATGCTTAAATAAGTGCTCATCAAGTGTAGCAAATGTACCACATTAATGAAAGATGTTGTTAATGGGTAAAACTGTGGGGCTGGAAATGGGAAGGGATGGGGGTATATGGGAATCCCCTGATATTTTTTTTTCACTGGAGGAAAAGAACCTTTAATTTTTTTTAACTTTTTAAATTTTGTGTTTTTCTTTTTATTATTTTTAAAGAAGCTTTATATTTCATAAATGTTACATCAAAGCGATGTAACATTTACATAATCTATAGCTTCTTTAAAAATAATATAAAATAAAAAGACAATTATCCTAATTTTCAAAGAAATTGTAAATGTAAGATTTGTTATCGATGT
>JAQZBX010071679.1:0-15198 GCA_029593785.1 Cabassous unicinctus | reverse complement strand
GTGGCCTCTGTGTTTTGCATAGTGGTTACCCCTTTGTTTTGTCTCCTAATTCTACAGTCTGAGAAATAGGGTTGTCAATGACACAGTCAGGAGAATAGCGAAGAGAATTTATTTTTTATATTCAAGGCATGCATCAGCAAGTTTTTTCTTCAGTTATTGCATAACATCTGTCTCTGATTTGTGAATGAACTTTGTGTCAAGAATGCATTTTTTTCTAAAACCTCTTTAAAAATAAAGTTTATTATATAAAAAGAATTCATTCTTAAAGATCATTTTAAATTCTCACAAAGAGAAATCTGTTTACAATGGAAAGAAAATAAGTTTTAGATAAAAAAGATTACTCATGTCTCTGCTTGTGTAAACCAGACAAAATTGTGTGTTTTTGGCATCACTCATTTTTTACAAAACTGAGATATGACTTACTTTATATGATGACTGTATGGAGCAAAATAAAATATAGACACCATATATGGTATACTGCTATGTACAATAAATATGTTTCTCTCATTCTTTATCCCTGGTACTTAGAAGATTGTAGGGGCTAATAAACAACCAAATTACTATTGAAAAATTAGTAAAATTCATGACAATTATTTAAAGATACCTTTCTCACTTTCAAGTCCCTTAAAATCCCATTGTATCATTGTGGAAATTTATTTTATAAAATAAATATAGTAAATATCATAATGGGGTTGTTGGAGGGAAAGTATTTAGAACCATGTGTATATATAGGAGGAATTGCTTCATAATTGAAATACTCTTTTTACTAGGCCTTCAGGAATGGGGGAGATTTTTAAGAGAAACAGAAGAGCAAGAAAGAAGTGTCATGAAGGAACAAAGAGCTTTAATAACACTCAGGAGGTGAGAATGTTTAATCAAGTCAATGACTGCCAATATTTTTTAGATATTTTATGCCACATACATGAAAAGAATACTGTTAGTTGCTTGAAGGAATGCAAATTTGAATTAGATGTAGCTACTATTCTTTAGTTTTCAGTAAGGATTTCCAGTGTGGAGGATGATAGGCTATTAAGGAGGTTTAGAAATATTAGATTGGTCCTCAGAATATTGAGAACAAAAACAGAGATGATATGATCATGTCCAGTGTTTTATGCTTCCTTTCCATGACCTAACAATCAGTGCAAATATATATTAATCCACTACAGTAGCTTGAGCAAGGACATAATGTCAATCCCCTTCAACAGGATTCTCTTGGCTGTCTTCATAGAGAGTTGAATCGTATTGCCATAAGTATCAGTAGCTAATTGCCCTCTTTGGATTTTAATGTTGTTTTAAATTAACTGTAATGTCTAAATACAGTAAATATTTATTATGAAGGCTTTATAGACCTAAGATTTTAATTTTATAGTATCAAATTTATCGTTAATATAAATTTTCTACGGTATTTCATTGAAGCAATATAAAATTGTTGCTCATTTGTCATATCACCCCCCCCAAAAAAATTAGTCATTTACCCAACATGTTTTTTACTTAATTTGAAATTTCATTCAGGCACAAAGATATTGAACTTACATGGACCAATGCTGAAAAAGTAGCAGCAGAATTATAGTAATCTTGAGTTGAATCAATAATGAATAATCTGTTTTGAATTATAAGTAAATACTTATATTTATCCCCTAGCTTGGCAAAGGATGATTACATTTTTGTGAAGGAAGAGGTACAATCTTCTTAATTTATATTCTGAGGATTTTGAGGCTTGAGACAGTTTACAGACCTAGAGTCTATCAAATGAGGAGAAGGCCAGTTCCCCTTGTGGAAGGATCCTGTTGCACTGCCAAAAACTTATACTGTTAATCTTCCTCCCACCTTTCCTCAAGGAGACCTATGGCCTTTTACCAGAGTAACTATGCACTGGGGAAAAGGAAATGATCAGACATTTCAGGGATTATTAGACAAAGGCTCAAAAGTGACATTAATTCTAGGAAAACAAAAATATCACTGTGGTTCACCAGTCAGAGTAGGGGTTTATGGGGTTATAGCAGTTTGATATTATTTATGGACTTTTACAAAAGATATTGATTATGTTTGTAAACTGGTCTGTTCCTTTGGGTGTCATACCCTTTGATTGTATTAAATTCAAAGGTTTTAAGTTTACTTAATTAGATCAGTTAAGGACTTTTGATTCAATCACATCAGTAAAGAATGGCTCAGGGTTGAATCCATGCCTCCTTTGTGGGCTATATAAAAGGACACTTAATCAAGAACACACACAGAAGAAGATAAAGAAGAAGAAGAGAAACAGCTTTGTCAGTTTTTATCCTAGAGCCCTGGGGAGAGATGAGCCTTTTGCCTGAGAGTTTACAGCTGACCTGGCGAAGATACAAGAGCAGCTGAGCCTGGAATGAAATGAGCCCTATGCCAGCCTACAGCTGAGATAATGAAGCCTTAAGAGGAAGAAGGAAGGCTGAACCTTCACAGAGATAGACAGTCATCTTTGGTGAGAAAGTACCTCTTAGGTTACCTTGAGTTGGATTCTTTAGGGCCTTATAAATGTAAGCTTCTACCCCAAATAAATACCCTTTATAAAAGCCAACAGATTTCTGGTACTTTGCATCAGGACACCTTTGGCTGACTAATACAGGAGGTCTGGTGATTGATGGAGTTTTAGCTCAGGTCCATCTCACAGTGGGTCCAGTGGGTCCTTGGACCTATTTGGTGGTTATTTGCCTAATTCCAGAATGCATAATTGGAATAGACATACTCAGTAACTGGCAGAATCCCCACAATGGATCCCTGGCTTGTGGAGTGAGGGCTATTATGGTAGGAAAGGCCAAGTGAAAACCACTAGAACTGCCTGTACCTAGCAAAAGAGTAAATAAAAAGAAATACCAGATTCCTGGTGGGATTGCAGAGATTAGTGCCACCATCAAGGACTTGAAGAATGCAGGTGTGGTGATTCCCACCACATGCCCCTTCAACTTTCCATTTGGCCTGTGCAGAAAACAGATGGATTGTAGATGGTGATAGTAGATTATTTTAAACTTAGCCAGGTGGCGACTCCAATTGCAGCTGCTGTCCCAGATGTGGTATCATTGCTTGAGCAAATCAATACATCCTCTGGTATCTGGTATGCGGCTATTGATCTGGCAAATGCTTTTTCTCAATTGCCATTAGTAAAGACCACCAGAAACAGTTTACCTCATGTCACATGAGAGAATTTTATAAAATATCTTGGTATTTACAGATATCTCCTGTTGATTCTGTTTCCCTAGAGAATCCTAACTAATACACATAGTTCTTCTCAAAGGCTGTTAACAAAAGTAGAATTAAAAAGGGTAGAGTTTTGATAGTTAATATGGTCAAGACTTGAGAATTGTTTTTAAAGGTGTTTTTGAGCCTGTTCATACATAGGCTCATGGAGTTTCTGTGTACATTCTTGAATTTTTCTCCAATAAATAATTTGAGGAAAAATTTGTGGTTTGATCTTATGAAGTTCCTTAGCTAGCTTAAATGGTTCAGTTTGCCAGTAGTTCTTTATATTGAAAAGTCATTTAAGAGATCTTTTCAATTTGCTTTGTTTATCCAGACTTTGGCATGAGCTTCACCAGCAGTCATGTGAGTTAAATGGTAAAGCTCTGAGTATCCAGCCTCATAAGTCTGAATGATAAGATTGAATTATTTTGAAAAACCCACTGTTTCTTCTGTAAGATTATCACTATAAAATGGGAGTTTGGCTAGGCTATGATATAGAGGAGAAAGACAGGTAGTGTTCAAAGGAGGATTAGAACATTCAGAACCAGGAGTTCCAGATAATATTTCCAGGTTGATAATGTGTTTATATAAGTCTTTGTTCATCTTTGTTAATTTAGTATTTGTTTCTTGAAGATGCAATTTTAGAATTATTTCTACATTCGGAAGCTTCCAAGTACCAATTAAAATATGTATCCCATTTGGGTTGCTTAGTTTTAGAAACTCTATTTTTCTAGTCGACTGTGCAAATACACCAATTTAATCTTATCAGAAGATTCCCATAGTGACCATTTTGATTTGAGATTTTCTCTAGTGCACCAGGATGAGTGGGATAAGAATTTACATGATACAGGACCATAATTTTTGCACATTGTATTAGTCAGCCAAAGGTGTGCTGATGCAAAATAGCAGAAATTGGTTGGTTTTTATAAAGGGTATTTATTTGGGGTAGAATCTTACAGTTACCAGGCCATAAGCATAAGTTACTTCCCTCACCAAAGTCTATTGCCACATGTTGGAGCAAGATGGCTGCCAATGTCTGCCAGGGTTCAGGCTTCCTGGGTTCCTCTCTTCCCAGGCCTTGCCTCTCTCTGGGCTCAGGCTTGCTTCTCTCCACAAGGCCAGCTGTAGACTCTCAAGCAAATGGCTCATCTCTTTTCCTGGGGCCTTCTCTCCTTCCTCATGATCAAGCTCCTGTGTGTGCTTACTTCCCCAGGCTCCTACATTAAAATTCCAAACTCCCTTCTCTGCAGTGTGGTTTCTCTGTGAGTCCCCACCCAAGGGGGCAGGGACTTGACATCCTATTGACATGGCCCAATCAAAGCCTTAATCATTATTTTATCAAGTAAAAGTGAAACCTCTGAATCCAATATAATCTAATATGACCAGAGGAAAAGACCAGTTAACAAACATAATCCAATATCTATTTTTGGAATTCATAAATAATGCCAAACTGCTACACACATGAAATCAGCTGGTGTGCTACAGGGCAGTGCATCATTAGAGTTCTTAAGTTAGCTCTGATTATGAGCAATCCTAGATCCTAAACCTGAGAGGAATTTTCTTGATTTTAGGCAAGTGTGATGCTTTATAGTGAGCTTTTTGAGAAATATTTGTTTTACCTGGAAGGCAGCCTGTGCTTTAGTTGTCCAACCAATGACCAGGTGTCCTTAGCTGAATAAAAATTGTTTTGAGGATAGCAGGTGACCTAGTGTCAATCTAGCCTATCCATGACTACCTTATACTTTCATGGGAGTCTTGTTCTTTGGAAGTTAATTTTTCTCCTCAAAATGTGGTGGGCACTATAATAGCATTTAAGTGCTCATCCCTTGCCCATGAAAATAATTATTTGATTGCTCAAAGTAAGAACATAAGTCAAATTGATTGTTAGGAAGGCATCCCTCTCCTGAAAAAGAGTTCAATACCAAGGTGGGAAATTTTAAAGTCCTATTCAAGTACTCACCAGACAAGAAAATTTTCCTTGTGTACCAAAAGGCCAGACATAAAAGGGTCAGTGGCACCAGCCAAAACCAAAAGAACAAATACACAAAAGGACTGCTTCCACTAGCCCAAACCAAAAGAATCAAAGTTCAAATAAACAAAATGGATGCTTCACCAGACCAAAACAAAAGCACCAAAGATGAAATTCCTTTAACCAGAAAACATCCAAAGAAAGGCCAGAACCTCAACCAAAAAGAGGGAAATTTGGAAAGAAGAGGATTCATTGACAGGTACCCAAGGGCATCATGTAGAAGAAAGACCTCAAGCGCTTCTTCTTGGTACCATAGTTGAATTCAACATCATCTTGGAGTCAAATCAGTGGTCACTTCACATCCCACTTCTGACACCATGTAATGTCAAATTACATTTTTAATGTAACTATCTTAACTGCAATGTAACAAAGGTATTTATTTGGGTCTTATAATTGCAATTCAGGGAGCACAGATTCATGTAGCAACCCAAATAGTGCCCTGTCTTGGCACTTCTTGGCAAGGGTGTTTTAAAGAAAAAAAGCAGGGTCAGATAAATTGTTTGTGGTTGGTGGATATTTGGGATGATTAAAAATCTGAGTCAAAAAATTCTAAAACAAGGAATAAAACTTCTTGCATTCTCTTTATGCTTCAGAGACATAGAGAGTCCAAACTCTTAAATGAAGACCCTGGATGGCCGTGCTTTAGGAATAGAAGTGAACTGCAAGTGTACTGCATGTTTCCCAAACATAAGAGAAAGCCAACCAATTATCAGTTTCTGACTGAACTGACTATCAACCAATATCAGTTTCTGACTGAACTGACTTTATCAGCTCACACAATTAAAAGAAGAATTGAACCCTCTTTGGTGGGAAAATCATCTAGAAACTATTTCTTTACAGTTAATATATGGCATATAAGAAATAAACACAGTACTAAATATGGGGGAAGGCAAGACATTATGACCAAAAACAAAGGAAATAATGCTAGAAGCAAATGCATGTTTGATACTGAAAATGGAGTTGGCAAGAAATTGACTTTAAATTAATATAATATGTAGAAAAAATTATGAAAAACTGAGTTGTACAATCATAAAAGGGTGGAAAATTTCACCAGGTTCTTGAAAAACCTAAAGAATCAAGTGGACATTATAGAACTGAAAACTGAAATATCTAGATGAGTGACTTATTGAATGGATTTTATAGCAGATGGACTATCAGAAAGCAGGGGATATGGTGTAAAAAAGAGGGTCAGAAGGGTTATATTAAGGATCTTTGGCTTAGAGCTTACAGATAATGTGGTATATGATGTCATCAGAATAATATATGCTAGTATAACCCAAATATTCAGAATGCCCATGTAGAAGTGGCTTTAAGAAATCAGACACTCCCTGAGCTTGCTTTGTCAAGTGGGTCTGCATGAGGATAAGTGCTCTAAAAGCTTTCCGTTTGCCACAGAGTAGTGTCCTTACATATTCTACACACTACATGGCACCAAGTGCAAATAAGCAAGTCTCTAAATACTGAATTCTCTCAACTTTAGTGTTCTTAGAGATAATTGGTGCTAACTGGACTCTTTCAGTAGGCTGGGTAATATTCTGTTTCCTCCTCTGTATGTGTTTTTCATATTTGCATATTATCTTTTAGGCCACTGCTCTGTTATTTTGGTAGAATGATAACACACTTCTCTTTGCACATGATACCCAGGTCCAGGTAAATCATCTTCAAACAAAGAGGTGTGACTTTTGCACTTCACACCCACACCAGTTAATTGAATTCACTTTATGACTGACCAATGAAAACACAATGGTATTAAAATGAGCTCATTTTTTAGACAAGTATCAAGCTAGCAAAGGCTAAAGGTAATTTCCCCATAAATCAACCCAGTTAAAACATGAAACAAACAAACAAACAAACAAAATAGATTCCAGGAATTAGAAAAATATCCTATATTATAAGAGACTCTTCTTTTGGAAATATGGTAAGTTAAAATATTCACACCAAGATTCTTAGGGGGAAAAAAAAGTTGAGTAAAGCTATTTTAAATCAACTCAAAAACATAAAAGGCATTCAGTTATTACTAAACCAATCACTTAGGAAAGAAATAACTTTATCATTTACTATATGTAAAAATATATATATTTGGAACCAGTGGTAAAATGAATGCAAATAAAATTGCAACAAAGCCCAGACCATGGTCCTTTATATCAGAGAAAATGTTATCTAATAGAGTCTATCTTGTTCTTTTACACAAATGTCCAGCATAAATTAAAACAAAAACTAAAAAAAATGACAGAAAGACATATAGGAGAAGAACATGATCCTTAATCAAGAGTACAGTCATTACCATTAAAACACAGATAACTCAGATATTATGATTATCAGACAAGGAACAAAAAAAAGTTCTAATAATGTGTTTTAAACACTAGGGAAAAGCTGGATAGCACCCATAAATACATGGGAAATACTAGCTTAGAAACCACAAGGGAGATCTAAATGGAAATTCTAGAACTGAAAACTATGATACACAAAATGAAAAGTTTATTGAATAGTCTTAATATCCTAGGAGATAAAGATGAAGAAAAATCAGCAAACTTGTGCAATAGTATTCAATTTATTCAATCTGAAGCAAAAGAAAAATAATGATGATAATAATAACAAAAAAGTATAAAAATATTTCATATTAAACTCTGAGTATTTTATGGCACAATGTTAAATTGCATAATATACACATAATTTCAACCCTAGAAGAGAACAAAATGAGGTAGAAGAATTATTAGAAGAGATAATTGTGAAAATGTTTTAGTCTATGTAGAAAAAATATACTATAAAAACTTTCTTATAAAAACACCACCTGTTCCAAAGAGCTTCACTAGTGAATTCTAAATAATTTGGCAAAAAATAATTTCAAGTTATTCAAAATTTTCAGAGAATAGAAAAATACAGCTTCCTTTCCTATGTGCTGTATGACCAAAATAAACCTAAAGCCAAATCCGGAAGGACCTTACAAATAAAATAACATTACCAACTGATATCCCTTATAGGCACACATACAAAAATTCTTAAAGTATTAGCAAATATAACTCAGTACTATATATAAAAAAGATAATATAAGCAAGAGAGATATTTCCCAGAAATTAAATGTTGATTAAAATTTGAAATGCAATCAATTACTTAATCATATTAAGATTAAAGGAGAAAAGCCACATGATCATCTCAAAAGATGTGTAAAAGGACTTAAGTAATTTAAAATATATTCAAAAACAGAATGTGATATGTAATTACAAAAAGAAGGAAACTTTCACAGGCTGATAAAGGGTATCTGCATTTGATATCTAATATTGCACAACAAATTACCAGAAATTTTAGCAGATTAAGACAATATCTAAGAGCAGGTGTAGCTCAGTGGTTGAGAGGACCCAGGTTCAATTCCTGGTACCTCCTAAAAAAAGAAAAAAATCTAGTAGAGATACAAGATGGAAGAGTAGGAAAAGGAAGCCTTCTCTATTCCTCCAGAAATTGCAGGAAGGCAAGGCGGGCTTGTGAGTCATAGAGTTAGCCATTTTGCTATGTGGTCTATCAGAGAAGGTGGCTGGAGAGGGGGGATCCAGCTGGGTACTGGGGGAGTGGTGAGCAACAAGGCAATAAGGCAGAGTGGAGCTGTGGGGTGAGGTGGCTTATGATGATATCCCCAGCTGGACACCCGGCAAGTGGAGGGTGGTGGGGCACTCAGGGAAATCTACACCTGCCCAGAGAGTCACCAGAACAGCAACCAGAAATAGGACAATTGAGCCAGTGAAAGGGGACTTAGCAAGTCACCAGTGGGTTGAGAGGGAGGCCTGTTTATGTTTTTCTTTTCCTTTTCTCTCTTTTCTATCTCTTTCCTCACCTGGGTACCTGTGGAGAAGTGGGCAGTGGGTTGATTGATTGACAGACATAATCAACTGTCAAGAAGGGCCTAGTCATTTGCAGATGGCCTGAGAAAGAGACCCAGCTGGGATTTTCTTTATTTGTTTTCTCCTCCCTTCCTACTGTCCTCCTTCCCTCCCTCCCTCCCTCCCTCCATCCCTCCCTCTTTCCTCATCTGGCCACCCTCAGAAAGCAGGCCACAGGGGATTGGCTAGGACAGCAACAGGAAAGAGTCTACCTCAAAGCCAGTGACCTGGGAGGGATGCCAATCTTTTTTTTGTGGTTGTTGTTCTTTTTATTTCTCTTATCTTCCTTTTTTCCTTTTTTTCCCCTTTTACTCTTTTTTAAAAATTCATTTCTTTTTTATTGTCTTTCCTTTCTTGCTTTTTTTGGTTTTGATTTTATTTTTAAACTTTATTAGTTTGTTTATATATATATTCTTTTATTTTTATATATATACATATAAAACTTTCTTTTTTTCTCTCTTTTTTGTTCCTTTATTTTTTCAGGTAAACACAGACAATACTAAAGATTTAGAATAAGAAGAACCAAGTGTCAAAGAAGACCCTTAGCCCAAAGTCAAACAAAAATAAAACCCTAGGCAAGAGAGAAAAAGCCCATCAAGATGAAGAGACACCTAGACATCAGCAAAAAATTACACTACATACCAAAAAATCAGGCAGATATGGCCTAGTCAAGTCAACAAACTAAAATGAAGGAGAAGACACAGAATGTGTAACAATTAATCAAAGATGTCCAAACAAATATCCTAAATGAATTCAATGATATGAGGGAAGAGATAAAGGATATTAAAAAGACATGGGGGGGGCGGATAACAGAAGTAGCTCAGTGGTTTGAGCATTTGCTTCCCACATACAAGGTCCCAGGCTCAATCCCTGACCCATCCTAAAAGTAATAATAATAAAAATAAAAAGACACTGGATAAGACACAGAAGAAATTGCAAACATACATAAAAACACAGATCTTATGGTAATGAGAGGTACCATGGAAGAAATTAAAAATACACTAGAATCACAAAATAGCATATTTGAACAGGGTGAGTAATAAATTATCAAAGTGGTGGATAAGACATCTGCAAATATACAGCTAGTAGAACAGAGAGACAAAAAATGGGGAAAAAAGATCAGCAGGGAATCAGGGAATTGAATGACAACATGAAACATAGAAACATACACATTATGAGTGTCCCAGAGGCAGAAGAGAAGGGAAAAGGGGCAGAGGGTCTGTTTGTGGAAGTAATAGTTGGAAAATTCCCAACTCTTATGAGGGACATGGATGTACATGTCCAGGAAGTGCAGCATGCTCTAAACAGAATAATTCCCTGCAGACCTACTCCAAGACACAAAATCAGATTGTCAAATGCCAAAGATAAAGAGAGAATTCTGAAAGCAGCAAAAGAAAAGAATCCCATCACATATAATGGTTGCTTAATAAGATTAAGTTCTTATTTCTCATCTGAAACCATGGGGGGAAAAGGCCGTGATATGACATAGTTAAGGTGCTGAAAGAAAAGAATTCTGTATCTAAAAAAAAAATGTCCTTCATAAATGAGGGAAAGTTTGAAATACACACAGATAAACAAAAATTGAGAGAATTTGTCAGCTTCAGGAAATACTAAAGGGAGTTCTAGTTGAAAGGAAAAGACAGGAGAGAAAAGACTGAAAGAGAGTGCAGAAAATAAGACAATAACTAAGGGTATCTAAAAGGTAAAAAGAGAAATAAAATTAAATATGACATATATAAGTTTAAAGAAAAATTGACTGAAGTAAGTACTGCCTTTATAGTAATATTGAATGTTAATTGATTAAAATCCCCAATTAAGAGACCCAGACTGACAGAATGGCTTAAAAAAATGTGACACAACTATATGGTCTCTACAGGAGACTCACCTTAGACACAAAGACACAAATAGGTTGCCAGTAAAAAGCTGGAGAATGATTTTCCATGCAAACAGTAACCATAAAAGGGCTGGGGTTGCTATACTAATATCAGATAAAATAGACATTAAGCACCAAACTGTTGTAAGAAACCAAAAAAAAGGACATTATATTAGTAAAAGAGGCAATCTACCAAAAAGAAAGAAAAATCATAAATATTTATATTCCTAACCAGGGTGCCCCAAAATACATGAGACAAATACCGGCAAAACTAAAGGGAGAAATAGAAGTCTCTATAGTCATAGTGGGGTACTTCAGCATACCACTCTCAGCAATAGACAGCACATCTTGAGAAAGGATCAATAAAGAAAAAGAAATTTTAGAGAAACTAGATCTAAGAGACATATAAAGAACACTATACCCCAAAACAGCAGAAAATATATTCTTCTCAAGCACTAATGGATTATTCTCCAGGATGGACCATTTGTTAAGTCATAGACAAAGGTTCAACAAATTTGGAAAGATTGAAATTATACAAAGCACTATCTGTAACATCAACAGAATGAAGCTGGAAGTCAAAAATGGGCAAAAAATCAGGAAAATTCACAAGTATATGGAAGTTAACACAATCTTAAGCAATCAGTGGGTCAAGCAGGAAATTGGAAGAGAATCAGTACATATATTAAAGTGAATGAGAAAGAGAACACAATATATCAAAACTTATGGGATGTAAATAAATCAGTGCTGAGAAGGAAATTTATAGCCATAAATCCTTACATTTGAAAAGAAGAAAGAGCTAAATTAAAATATGTAACTGCACATCTGGAGGAACTAGGAAAAGAACAACAAACTAATCCCAAAGCAAACAGAAGAAAAGAAATAACAAAGATTAGAGCAGAATTAAATGAAATTGAGAATTAAAAAACAAAAAACAAAAAACAATTAACAGAACCTAAAGCGGTTTTTTTTTTTGTTTTTTGAAAAGATTGTTAAGATGTCAATTCTACGCAGAACAATTTAGAAATTCAATGCAATCCCAGTCAAAATTCCAACAGAAGAGCCCAGGACCAGATGACTTCAAAGGTGAATTCTATCATCATTCCAAAAAGAATTAACATCAATCCTGCTCAAATCCCTCCAAAAAACTGAAGATAATAGAATATTACCTAATATATTCTATGATGCCAACATCAACCTAATATCAAAGCCATATAAAGGGACTACAGAAAAAGAATCTCTCTAATGACTCCATCTTTCTAATGAACTTAGATGTAAAAATCCACATCAAAACACTTGGAAATTGAGGCCAAAAAACATCAAATGGATTATATACCATGACTAAGAGGGTTTTATCTCAAGTATGCAAGGATGGTTCAAAATAACAAACTCAATAAATGTAATACACCACATTAACAGATAGAAGAAGAAAAATTACCTGATCATATCTATTGATGCAGAAAAGACATTCAACAAAATACAGCATCCTTTCTAGTTAAAAACACTTCAAAGATAAGAATAGAAGGGAACTTCCTCAACATGATAAGGGGTATATAAGAACAAACCCCAGCTAACATCACATTTAATGGTGAAAATCTAAATTCTTTCACTCTACGGAACAAGAAAATGATGCCCACTGTCACCACTATTTTTCAGCATTCTGTTAGAAGTTCTTGCTAGAGCACTTAGATAAGAAAAATAAATAAAAGGAATTCAAATTGGAAAGGAAGAGGTAAAACTTTCACTATTTGCAGATGACATGATGCTAGATATAGAAAGTCCTGAAAAATCTACTAGAAAGCTCCTAGGCCTGATAAGCAAGTTCAGTATAGAGGCAGGATATAAGATCAACAAGCAGAAATAAGTAATGTTTCTCTAAACTAGTAATGAGTCATTTGAGAAGGAAATCTTTAAAAGAATTCCATTTACATGAAGCCCATGAAAAGATGCTCAACATCACTAGCTGTCAGAGAAATGTAAATCAAAACAATAATGAGATATCAATTTCAAACCTACTAGACTTGCTGCTATTAAAAAACAGAAAACTACAAGTGTTGAAGAGAATGTGGAGAAATAAGAACACTCATTCACTGCTAGTGGATAAGCACGATGGTGCAGCCACTGTTGAGGACAGTTTGGCAGTTCCTCAGGAAGCTAAGTATAGAATTGCCATATGGTCCATCAATCCCACTACTCAGTATATACCCAGAAATATTGACAGCAGGGACAATAACATATATGTACATCAATGTTAATAGAGGCATTATTCACAATTGCTAAAAGATGGAAGCAACACAGGTGTCTGTTAATAGATGAATGGATAAACAAAATGTGGTATATCCATCTGATGGACTATACTCAGCTGTAAGAAAGAATGTAATATTGTACACTACCCAACTAATTAGATGAACCTCGAGAACCACGTGTTGAGTGATATATGCCAGACACTAAAGGACAGATTTTGCATGATCCACTGATATAAACTAAGGATAGTTAGTAGACTCATGGAAGTGGTGTTTGAAAGATAGGTTAACAGGATATAGAAGTGGAGTAAAGATTGGTAAGCTGATATTTAATCTGTGAAGAATTTAAAATTAGTTTGGTTGTAATGCTTTGGAAATGGAGAGAAGTGAAGGTGACACAGCGATATGAGAGTAATAAACAGAAAAAAAAATGAGAGTAATAAACAATGATGAAGTGCAAATGTGAATGTGGTTGCAAGAAGAAGTTTGGGCCATCCATAATGCTAGGAGGAAAGCTACAGGATAAAACAGGGGACTGTATAACACAGTGAACTCTGGAGTGGCCGAAGATTGTGGTTAAGAATACAATATAAGAATGTTCTTTTAGGAATTATAACAAAGGTATGTTACTAGTACAGGGTGTTAATAGTGGTATAATATATGGGGGGAAATGCACCTAAAGCATACTTGCATGGGATACAAATGTGTTTGTGTTTTCATAGGTGTGTTTTCTTGATAGATAGAGGGTCACACAGAAGAACACAAAATATTAGACTTCCCTCCTTTGGAAGTTCTGCTACTTTCTCAAATAAAATCATGAAAATTTCTGGAGTATATGGGCCATGGATAAGAAGAGAAAACAGAGCAATATGTAAACTCCTTTATCTTAATTCTTGTGCTTATAAAACTTATTCCTGTAAAAATGAAACTTAGCTGAATTATAATTTAAGCCTAATGGTTACTGTCTTGAAAACCTCAAATATGGCCTCTCTCTAAGCCAAACTCATCAGGTGAACTTACTGCTTTACCCCCAATGTGGGACATGATTCCTGAGAATTACCCTCCCAAAAATGACCCTCCTGAGAATGATCCTCCCTGGAACTGAGGGTTTATTGCCAAGTGATGACAAGTGATGCATTTATAAAGGGACCTTGAGCAAAAGTGGTAAACATTAAATTAAAAAAAAGAATTTTTATGGCAAAGAAATTTCAAAGCTAGTCAGGAAGTCATTCCAGAGCTTTCATTCATGCAGGTCTCAGGCAGATTTCATTTAATGGCCACAGTAAACAAAGCCTCAAATAAAAGTGATCCCGGATTGTGGACAGGGTCCTGCCTGGGGGTCTGTGCTGTGGGCACACGGAGTGAGAAGATTGGGACATTTAGCTGCAGGTATTTCGACGGCGTGGAGTGATCGGTAGACATTTGTGAGTTTTAAGCCTGCCTGTGGTGGTTAACACAGACGGCTGAGCCCCACCTGCAGGGAAAAAGGCTGGTTTGAGCCACGAATCCCACACTCGGGACTCCCGCTCCTGGTGTGAGGGAACATTCTCTGAGAGAGGGAGGGTTCTGACAGAAGGTGGAGAGGGGTTTAACTTCTGTGGTTTTGGCTGCCTGGCCCCCACCCCATAGCTTTGGGGAGCAGATAAGCCAGCTTGAGTCAGCACCAGGCTGAGGGGAGAGGCAAATCTGCTGAGGAAACCTGATTTACTCAGCAGCCCACTGACACTGAGGCTTGGCTCCAGAGGGGGAGGAGTCAGCCAATTTTATCGCTTTACTCTGCACTGACAAGCATCAGAATTTCAGCTCCCCTGGAGAGGCCAGGAAGTGGGAAGTGCATGATTGGTTTCCATGAGCCTATTTAGAGTCCCCTCAGGAAGGAGGTGGTCTGGCAGAGGACTTCTTTTGGGTCCCTTATATCACCAAAAAAAAAAAAAAAAGACAGTCACTTTAAAAAATGAATTATTCTTTTTA
>JAQZBX010071678.1:0-15198 GCA_029593785.1 Cabassous unicinctus | reverse complement strand
ATATATATATATATATGCTGACTTCCTGCCCTCCAGATCATGCAAAGAAACATAAAGGGAGTAGAGATAACTAGATTCTTGGTTGGAAAAACCAAAGCTGCAGCATCCCAGGTGTTCCCATATATGGATGCTTGGATCTAAACGTGATATGTCTTTATCTCTATTCCTCCTTTGGACTTTATTTTGTAACTTTCATAAAGAAGAATGCAGTCAAAAAATGCTTATAATAATTCTCATTTTGATAATGACATTGAGAAATTAGAAATGATTTATAAATGGAGAAAATTTTAAATACATTATGCTATATAAAATGAAAGAAATACTGCTTAGCTGTAAAGACTGCTTACAGAGCCAAAGTATTTTTACAATTAATATTACGGGGGAAGACAAAAATGTAAACTGGATATAAGTATTGAACTATTTGAAATTACTTTTGTAGGACAAAATGGGGACGTAACATAAAGATTTGAATATTTTTAATATTTGTTACGGTACTGGACTTGGGGTAAAATTCTTTCTTTGAGAATTTTCTTACAAATATAGATGTAAAAATGTGAAGGAAGAATTCCTTCAAAAATTAGCCCTGGAATTTTATTCCTCTATTTCCTAATCTCTGTGTATACTAAAAAAAAAAAAAAAGTAAATGGTTTCTAACAAAAATGTACTTTTGAGTGAACCATACACAGCAGTATTTTCCTTTTATATCTGAAATCTGATTTTTAATGTGTCACTTGCCATAGTTCTTCAAAGAAAGAATTTTTTAGAGATTTCTCAGTGGTTAGCACGGTATGGAACACAAAACTATTTTCTTAGAATGCATTTAGCTGAAATTGAAATTTTCACTGCCCGAAGTACAGTATAATCCAGAACATTTTTCCTAGTAATTGTTCCTGTTCAGTTAGAATTGCCCTAAGATATAAGAGGCAATTTCCCTAATCAATCCAGTACTTCTTGGTTACTTATGGTGCTCTGTGGTTTGCCCTATAATTGTGTATTTATATAGCCTTAGAAGTTAAATATGTTTTATGAGAAAGTGGGTATCCCTCTAGAAAAACAAACTAGGACAAATATCCAATATTCTGACACAACGATCAGGCAAAGAATAATTTGTTTTTAAAAATTTTTACAGAAATCATTTAAATCTGCTGCTCAAACATCTCCTTAGGGAGTGGCTCACACAAGACAGTAAACAGCTTGCATCTACAGTATCTCACACACTCTAACTGTAGCACTTTGGAAATCAACAAAGAGATCTTAAAGAGCCAAAGAAACACAATGCCTTATATATCTGCAGTTGCAAAAATGCTGCCTAAGTACTTAAACCGTCAACAAATTTTCCCTTCACTCCACAAGGTGGGGATGTTTCAATGCTAAATAAAGGGAAAGAGGTGCAAATTGAGACTTGTTGCCCCATTTCTAGAATAATAACATATTATTATTATCTTGCCATTAAAAAGTAGGATGAAACAGAGTTTTGTGACTTTATGAGAGCAAAGTTCTTGGTATGAATTCAACTAATAAAATTTATTTTATTTGTTCTTTTATCTTAACCATCATACCCAAACATCAGTCTATAGGATAGATGATTCTAATGTTTATTCAATAATTAAGTTACATGAAAATTAAATAATTTGTTAATTCAACAAATATTCATTGATTATATCTTATATGCTAAGCAGTGTTCCAGGGCCTGAGTATAGGGAATTGAATGAATCAGTAAAACAAACAAACACGCCCTGCCCCTGCCACCCCAAATAAAAACTACTTATGGGGCTTATAGTCTATTGGTCCTGTGGAGGGGCTACTGAGAACACTTAAAGTACAGAAGTTAATCATATAGCATATTAAATGATGATACATTCTAGGTAGAAATATAAAGATGAAAAAGATGGAAGTTTCCCTGAGCTGGAGGACAGGTAGTGTTACAATATAATAATTTGGTTGTGAAGACTTTACTGAAAAGGTGATACAGCTTGCTAATGAATTGCATGTGGGAGTAAGAGAAATAAAGAACAAATGTCTCCCAGAGAGCATGACTTATTTTATTATGTCTGATTTTTGCCAGCCCAAAAAAAAATGTTCCTAGACAGTGTTTAAGTTTCTACCCTTCTATATCTGGCTTGGGGGCATTATTGACTACACAAGATAGCTTATGTATACTTGGAGGTATGGATCCTTGGATCTAGTCCCATCTTTGCCACTGTTTAGCTGATTGACTCTGAGCAAGTTACTTTTTTCAGAAAATGATGGATTGAACTGGATGGCCATGGTGGCAGTGAATGTTAGTGCTGTGCAGATGTCACATGGCCCCCTAAGTGTCCCATCCTGCTTTGCTGGTCGCCTGTGGCTCTGTTACTGGGTGGTGGCCAGTGGGATGTGGGGGAAATATATGTAAGTCCTCTCCAGATTAAGAGGATTTTTAATACATATGAATAAAAATATTTGTGATAATAAATTATCATCATATAGTAATTAGCAGAAAATCTTTTCCTTTGAAATATATAAAATAATTCCTACAATAAATAATATTGTAGACATTGATTGTACACTTTGGATGGCTTGCATGCTTTATTAATATGTATCAATAAAATTGATTGAAAAATGGTATGAAATCCAGGTAATATAGTCCTGAATGTCTGATAGCTTTTAATTTATTCTCATAGAACTGTGCCTATGTGTTTTTACATAGACAAGAAATTTTTACATTAATAAGATAGAAAAACTATATTTCTTTAAATGGAGACAAGTGTCATATTCTTTTTTATGAAGTTTTTCAAGTCGGGAAGTGAGCACGATTTTATTGAATAATTTTGCCAAATACTGGGTATGGTGTTTTCATATTAATTATCTAATTTCATATCTATTTTAGTTCTCTAGCTGCTAAAACAAATATCATACAATGGATTGGCTTAACCAATGGTAATTTATTGGCTCACATGTTTGAGGCTAGGGGAAATCCAAAATCAAGGCATCAACAAGGCATTTCTTCCTCCCTGAAGACCGAGTGAAAAGAATCTCTTCAATTTGACAGAAAAATCTCCTCAAATTGAAGGGATTGGAAGATACAGAGATGAAAGTGCTTATGAAATTGGTTCAATTAACCTGAGAATTTGAAGACCTACTACGTGAGTTGGGTATTGAGTGCCTATCACATGAACCAGATCCTAAAATATTGAAGGAAATAATGTCTTCAAAGATGGCAGAATAAGATGTTTACATTATGATAATATGGAGCACTATAAAATAAGCTCCATGAAAAACAAAGTTCTATTTTTCAACGGGCTGAAAAATCATATCATATTTGGCATATGCAGTTGTGTGAGACTTTATTGAGATGGTGTGTATGAGTTGAGTCTTGAAGAATGATGCAATCTAGACAAATTGATAGGTAGAGAAGATACTGAGCTCCTTCCCAATTCTTTCTGAGGTATTTGTGGCTTTCATGGGATAGACAATGTAATCTCTGGCTTACAGTATTGTTGAAAAATTTCCTGAATTCATATTTCAGCATCATAAGTATAAACAAGGTGACATTTTGAGTAAAGCTCAAGTGATAAATTTTATAAAGACTTTTATTGGTTAAGTTTTTTTTCCATATTGCAATGTGTTTTCATATACTTTCTTAGTTCATGTTTGTTTTTTTATCACCTTGTATCATAATAACTAGTGTGGATGTTATTAGAAGAAAGTGTGAGTCTGCACTTGAAATTTTTATTTACAGGTTGGATGTGAAATTCTTCAAAGGTCACAATTGCTAACCTGTACCTGCAAACTGATCAGTATTTACAAGCACTCATCAATATTAAGAAAGACTAATATTTTGCTGTTAATGGTATTAATTAATTCCATAAATATAATATTCAATGTCCTGCATTGATACTTAAAGTATTCCTAGAAAATATTGAGAAAGAAAATAATTCCAGCTCTATGAATATACTCGTTAGAATAAAAAAGTCCCTAAACCTTCTTTACATAAAAGGATACATGGGATAATACCAGATGCACAGAATGAAATCCAGGTATTAGAAAGTGCTATGAAAATAATCAAAGAAAACAAACTGGTGTAAAATGCAGGCCAGAGAAAGATTGAAATATCCACTGACCACAGACTTATGTCCTTTAAATTGTGCATCTCTTTCACAACCTTCCATTAATATGTATTTGCTCTTTTTTTTTTTTTTAAGATTTATTTATTTATTTATTTATTTATCCCCCACTTGCTGCTTGTGTTTTACTGTGTCCATTTGCTGTGTGTTTTTTCTGTGTCTGCTTATCTCCCCTTTGCTGTGAGGTCCTGCTGCATCAGCCCACCGGGCCGTGCGGGCCGGCCTGCTCTCACAAGGAGGCCCCGGGAAGCGAACCCGGGGCCTCCCATATGGTAAACGGGAGCTCTATCCATTGAGCCACATCCGCTTCCCTGTATTTGCTCTTGAACATGAATTTGCTTTCAGCATTTAACTTACACGGAGTACTCCAACATGGAGTTAAAACCGCTAATCTGATTCTTCAGTGAAAAATCAGGACTAGATAAGTAGATGTAAAAATCACCTACAGAGATGACAGTGGAACTATGAGAGTGATTGGAATAAAGGAGAGAGGTTACATTGCATAGAGCAAAGATTATCAATCCTATCTGATTTTCAGTATCACCCAGGTATTTTGAAAACTAGATCACAGATTGTGTCTAGATATTCTTACGGTGAATCTTGAGGAAAGAAATGCTATTCAGGTTTCAAAAGTATATCAATGTTTTTGGATTGAATTATGTTCCCCCAAAAGATATATTCAATTCCTAACCTTCATTTCTGTGAATGAGATCCTATTTGGAAATAGGATCTTTGAAGACGTTATAAGTTAAAATGAGGCCAAACTTGATTAGGTTGGTCCTAATCCAATATGACAGGTGTCCTTAAATAGAGGAAATTTGGACACAGGGTGTAATAGGAGACATAGAGAAGAAAGATGGCCATGTGACAGAGACAGAGATTGAGTAATGCCGTGGATTTCCAAGCCACTGCTAGAACTGCTCAGATATCAGAGGAAGCATGGCCCTGCTGACACCTTGATTTTGGAATTCTAACCTCCAAATCTGAGAGGCAAATTGCTGTTGTTTTAAGCCATCCAGTTTGTGAAACTTTGTTACTATAGCCCTAACAAACTAAGACACTCCATTTATACAGGTCTGAATACACTTATTTTTAATACTGAGGAAGGGTCATAGAAAAATACCTAAAAGTTAGAAAATAGATGCCATTTTTTTCTTTTAATATAGCTAAACACACACATACAAAAGAACCAAAAATGTTTCTGATTTTCTACTTCTTACAGTGCTTTTACATTGTAAGAGTCATAGAGAAGTTGCATTAGGAGTGCTTGTGCATCTACAATATTAATTCATCCTTTAATTCAAGCCATAAAGAAGTAATTCATTGCTTAGATAAGCATTTTCATCATTCTGTTTTACCCACTATAATTTAAGTATGCTATCCATAAGTACAAAGGGAATTAACCAGAGAGTTTCTTAAATAATTTATAAACAAATATCAAAACATGAGACCTTAGTTATTAACAACTAGTCCTGCAAAGGAACTAATTATTCAACAATGGAAAAATAGTGTTATTGAGCAATAAAATATTTTTAATAAATGGAGAATATTTTGATTCCTTTGAATGGTAGTACTTGTAATGCTTCTATTTTATTTGTTGCTGTTTTTTCTGGTTGTGTGAGAGCATTTGACTGAGGGATTCTATTTTCTGAATTCATATGACATGCTCTTCTTATTAAAACTCTGTCTTGTAAGAAGTTGGTAAAATAGAAACTCCTCTTCATGCACTCTGAGACTGGAGGCACTCACTTCCCCTAAATTGTAAATGGTTTTCTGCAGGTGATAGAGACACACTCGCTTTGCCACTTTAAGATGCCATAATCAGGGCTCCTGCTGAAGTGTCCAGGTGTGTATCCTGCTCCTATCCACTAAAGTCATGACCATGTCTCTGACATAATCACAGATGCTTTCAGTGCCCTAGAGAAGCATCATAAAATTCTCTTCAGGTTACAGCATCAGTTCGTGTCACTTGCAACCCTGCTGTAAGATGCAAACTCACAACCAAAGTTTCCAAGGATTGTAAGCAGGAGAAAGAGAAACTGTACCTCAAACATATCATTGCATATGACTTAACAAAAAAAGACATTAGAGATTAAAAGCTTGATAGCCCTTTGGTGGATTGAATTAAGTACCTCAACAAATACATATTCTTTATCTTAATCCATTTACTTGAGGGTTTGAACACATTGTAAATAGGGCCTCTTGAAGATGCTATTTTTCGTTAAGATGTGGCTTTAATCCTTAAACAGGGTGGGCCTTAATTCAGATTACTGGAGGCCTCAGAGAGTACCTGGAATTCACAGAAGCAGGATGTCATGGGGAACCCATGAGAGAAAGGTGAGGGCATCACCATGTGATGGGAAACAGAGAATCTAGCCCAAGAACCCCAAGGGTTGCTGACTGCCAGCACCAGAAGTCTGCAGTTTTGAGGAGAAAGCAAGCCTTGCCAATATCTTTACTTTGGACTTCGTCTAGCTCAAGGTCATGAGCCAGTAAATTCCTGTTGTGTAAACCAATCCCTTGTGTGGTATTTGTGATAGAATCCCTAGCAAACTAAGAGAAACCCGAACTGGGAAAGTTACAAAGCATTGCCAAAGCAAGAAGCTGATAAGGCTGTGGGACAGAGTGGATAAGGAAACTACACACATGGGCAGGTGATAACAATTATCTTGGTACTGATGAATGTATGTGGAGTTATGCTCGACACAGCAGGATTTGCCCTAGTGCTTTTTTATATTTTTCTGTTTATATAAAGCTTTTAAAGAAAAGCAGGGAGAAAACCAACATAAAAGCTCATAATGGTTTAAAAATGTATGTTGGAAATTCTCAGTGCACTATCAGAAAATTGAAAAATAGGTCTAAAACTAATTTTCAACTGATTCTTTAACAAATATTTTTAGAGTACTCACTGCTAGTTGGGCACTGTTTTAGATAGTGTCTGGCAACTAAGGAAAATACAGTCACTATTCTTATTGCATTTACCTTCTTGAGAAAGGGACAAACATGAAACAAGTAATATTTATAATGCATGATGAGTGTTAGGACAAGAGACGGTTTACAAAGGAAACTTACAGCAATGTCAGAGTGTATAAACTATTCTAGGGGCTATCATGAGATGATGTCAGGGTGGGCAATATTAGGTAGAAGGAAAAATCAGTCCGAAGTTATGAGGCATAAAAATACTGTAGTGTGATGGGAGTTCAGAATGGCAGGTGAGGGTTATCAGTGGGGAAAGCACTAAAGATGGTTCTGGAGCCTATGAAATCGCCCACAAGAGGTCAAAGTTTGAACAGAAGATAGGGCCCAGATTGAGTTGAGTTTATTCCTGGGAAGCCATAAAAGGACTTTAAGCCAAGAGTGAGTTAAATAGATTTGATGAAAAACAAATGGGGCTGGGGGATTGGAGTGAGGCAAATGGAAATGTGAAGAGACCAGTTGGGACACTGCTAATGTAGACACAGTGTAAGATTATGACAGTTTAACTAGGTAGGAGTCAGTAGGCTGGAAGTATAAATAGCTCATCCTGTTTCACCATCCTGAAAATCTTATAAATGCTTGGAGATCCCATATTATGTTTCAAGGATATGTTTCTCTTCTCCTGAATTCATCTTCCCATAGTAAACTCATGAGCCATAGAACAAGGGACGTTTTCAGTCCAATGTGTCCCCAAATTAACTTTGATTACTCTTGATTTGAGCTCTATGTCCTCCTCTCACACACAGTTTGGAGGTGGGTTATGAGCTTAAGGTTGTAAGTTAGGTTTTGGTTATTGCTTAGCAAGTCTTCGTAGACAATTGTCCAAATATCTTTAAAACAAATGGATATAAAACATTCTTAGCTCCCATGTGTGTGGCCTCAGCCAAAAATGAAGTGGGAAATCTCCCAGTTTAGCATCTTATTTCAAGCACAGGTTGTCTGTTATGGCTACTACTGTTGCTCGTATAAGACCATAATTTAAATACATGCCATTAGACATAAGTAATGTAAAATTAAATAAGACAGATTATATTTCCCAAAGATGGACACACAATATTTCCCATACCATATGCTCTTATCCAACCTCAGCACTCCCACATTCAGACTTGGACTAATTACCCTCTCCTTGGATCTGGGCTGGCTTATGATAAGTTTCAAACAATGTTTCTTCTAAAGCCTGGTCATAAACGGTAATGCATTGCTAGAACAATTATTCTAGCAATGAAAGAACTCTTAAAATTGATATAAAAGCAGTGGTCATCAGAGGTTCTGAGGGAAGGGAGTGGGAAGAATAGGTGTAATATGGGGGCATTTTCGGGATATTGGATTTGTCCTGCATGACATTGCAGTGACAGATACAGGGCATTGTATATGTTGTCATAACTTACAAAACTGTGTGGGACAGAGTATAAACTATAACGTAACTGTAGTCCATGGTTGCAATACGGGTTCATCAATTGTAATAAATGTACCACATTAATGAAGGATGTTGTTAATGTGGGAAAGGGGGGGGGAGGGAGTGGGGCATATGTGAATCCCTTATATTTTTTATGTATCATTTATGCAATCTAAATCTTATTTAAAAAAAAAAAAAGACAATGCAGTTTCTACCTTGCTAGCTGGGGAATTCACCTTTGGAGTCCTGGACTGTGAAGGAACATTTCTTTCTGAACTGAGAATGCCTTGATGTGACTAAACCCAGGCCTCATTGAGAGGGCACGTGTAGGTGTTCTGGTCAAAGTCCCCGCAGTGGTCCCAGCCAACAGCCAGCATCACCAACCAGATGCTTTTAGATAACTCCAGCCCCCAGGGTCCAAGTCACCCCCAGCATTCATACCTTTCCACCTGAGACAAGCATCATAGAGCAGATACAAGTTGTCCTTGCTGTACTCTCTAGGAGTTACAGACTCACAAACTCCATGATCATAAATATGTTATTATATTGGATGGTTTTTAATGCAGTTATAGTAACTGGAACAGGTAATGTGATCCCCAAATGTAGTTACAGAGGACAGTTAATATACACCAATAATGGTTAAATGAGAAATGCTGTCTTATGGTAACAAGCTTAATAGAGAAAGTACAAAAATGGTCAGGATTGCCAAGTCCATTGATCTAATAAACTCACTCTTCTGCTTAAAGTCCTTTCAAGGCTTCCCAGGTGTAAGCCTGCATCTATCTGGGCCCCGCGTTTTTTTCATATTTTTACCTCCTTGTGAATAATTTCCCAAGCTGCAGCAACATCTCTAGTGGTTTTTGTAATTGGGTCAAGATTACATTAGAGAAATAAGATAAATGGCTATTACTGTCAAAAATTAAATTTATTTAAATTCAGCCTTATCAAGGAATTATGAAAAACTCCCTAGAGTTTTTTATAGGACCCTCATAATTAGCAAGGTTTTTTTCATTTGTTTTGTTGGGCTTTGCATCTAAAAGCAAAAAAAAAATCATCAAAACTAGATGGTCAATGGAAAATTTATTCCATAGTGCTGTGGAAGTTAAAATAAAGAATAAATATATTCTAGGATCTGAGAAAGTCACTAATCAGTTCAAAATAAAATGCACTTGGTTAATTTCTTATTTCTTTTTTATTTCTACTTTTTAGAGGAACATAATTAAGTGTGTTGTGTTAAGACAACCAAAAGAGGGAAAGTAGGTTCTCACAAAATGATAATTTTACCAATCCAAATTGTGCCATTTTCCCTGTGGAAATCTTTAACTTAAATATTCAGTGTCCGACCCCTCTATGACCCTGTTAGTTCTGCAGCCTAGTTATGTAATACTGTTTACAATCATCAGACTTATGTGTGTCCATTGCATGGAGACATACAAGTAGAAGATCAGAGCAAAGTTATAAATATCAGTTCAGAAATGATAGATGAGGCTGAACCCCTTTATCCTCAGTACATTTCAGATCAGAGGAAAGAAAGTTGAGAAGTTGCATATGTTTCTTGTCATTGTTTTCTTTTGAGTAAGATTATGTAATGATTTAAATACTATGCAGATTTTACAAAGCAGATGTGTATCATATATGCAAATTTAGTTCCTTGGCAGCATTACAAAATCTGGTTAGTCTGATGTAAGTATAGTGCTGATGAAAGATTGCCAACATGAATATTGAGAGTATTTTTCTACAGAACCATGTATTCAATTGGCCATTTAAAAAATATTTCTTTTCATAGTAATATAATATGTCAGTAATAGCCTATGTATCCTTCCCAAGTCTTTCGATTATGCTGTATCTATAATTTGGGTGGAAAAACTCAAAAGTAAAAAAAAAACAATAATTAAGTAAAAATATCATAAGCTATTGTAAGTAAAAATAAAACAGTAATTGAGAATTGTCTCATTAAAATACATTGAAAACCATGGGAATGTATTTGTTTTCATAGCTATTATTCTTTCAAGCAGTATTTTTGAGAACTGAAAGAAAATACAGTAAGCTTTACATACAATGGATACAAAAGTGAATCTGTTACGTTCTCTGTTGTCAAGCCTATTTTCATATGGAACAGGAAGGGAGGTGCATGTTAATAGCCACAAAACAGGGAATAAGAAGAGAAGACAACCTCAAAGGCCTCCTAAACTTCCTTCTTCCACTTTCAGTTTCCTTCAGTCTGTTCTGCATACAATAGCCAGAGTCAACTTTCCAAACTACAAAAAAGATATTGCTCCCACGCCCCCACCCCCACTTTCGTGATCTTTCCAGTGGCTTTATTCAGAGTAAAATCCATGTGCCTAACACGGCCTCCAAGGCCCCATGTAATCTGGCCTCTGGCTGCCTTTCTAGACTCATTTAGAATAATATTCTTGCCCTCCTACTTTCCTATTCAGCTGCTCCTCAAGCACTACAGCTCTAGCCCTGACTCAGCCTCAAGTTTCCTCTCAGCAACATTCTCCTGTCTTTCAAGTCTCTGGGCATCACCCCTGGAAGGGGATTGAAAATCACCTTGTCTCATAAACCAAGATGCACTCTTTCATTCTGAATGAACTGTGTCAGTTTAAAATGAAAACCATAAAAGATGGGAGAGGAAGAGATTTATGCAGATACCGGTTAGTCCCACCACATTTGAATCATTGGTATAATAGACAGGATGTTGGCATATGATTTTCAGTTATATCTTTGTCCTAGTGATTGGAATTCCTTTATCTAGTGAAGGTTGCTTTCCAAAGAATGGTAAATATCAACCCTGAGACCCTGCTTAGTAACTAAGTTGTAGAAAAAATACCAAAAAAGGGAAAAACTTAGATAAAATAAACTTTAGGTGCTTAATATGTTCAATGAATCATTGTGCTTTATATTATCAAATGGAAATGATGGTATATGATATATAATGCCGACACATTTATAGTCTTATAAAATCAAATCCATTTATTCAATAGCTACTTGATTAGCACCCGACTTGTGGCACCAAAGGCAGGTTACTGTTAATTGATGGGTAAACCATTGTGAGACTAATCTTTATGAGTGGGGGGCAAACGCAAATAAAACTCACTGAGTACTTACTTTGAGTTTGAGGTTCTATCTTCTGGCATTGTAGCCATTATTAATTTATCAAAGACTATACAATTGCTGTTGGTTTAGCACAGCTAAGAGAAAGTAAAATTCTTAAAGACAAGTGGAAATAAACCAATCCACTGGAAACCATTACTGGCTTAGAAGAAAGAGTAAAAAAAAAATCAAGCACTTGAGAGATGGTGATGATGATGACCACTCAGATGTTGATGATGGTGGTGATGATAATGAACACATATGACTCAAGAACTTTAAAATAGAAATTATGTAATCTTCCAACAACTCTATGAGGTAGGCTTTATCATGATCTTAATTTTATGGATGAGGAAGAAAAAAAAATGCATGAAGTTTAACTAAATTGACCAAAGTTGCACAGCTAAGTGACAAAACCTGGACTTGAGCTAAGCCAGTCTCTCCAGAGTCCAGAATTTCTGACAGTTAAAGTTATCTGGATTATCAAATACATTTATTTGCCTAAAAGAAATTGGAACATGCCAAATACATTTTTATGGAAATATTTACCAATTACTGCTTTACAGCCCCAATAGTTTAATTAGGAGAAATCTTAGTATGAGTGTGACTGATGTTATAGAGAATAGTGCGTATAAGGTGAAAGGTGGAAGACAGAGAAATGAGTGGCTGACCTAAGTCATTTTCAGTTTCAACTAAAATGAACTTTCAAGCAAAGAATTCTTCTTTGAATGAGCTGATTTTGAGTGACTCACTCTTTGGAAACTCATCCTAAAAGAGTCTCAATCACTCCCGGAGACAGAGGGACTGATGCGGTTTGACATATTGCTGGCATGTTCCGAATCCACATGCCTGTCAAGATTTTGAAAGACATAAAAGTAGTTTTCAAATATTCAAACTTGGTCTTAGGGGAGACTCTAAGTCTCACAATTTGAAAAGAAATAAATTGTGTCAAGTGTTTACTACTCAAATTCTCCCCCAAAATTGGCATGTCAGGTTTTCAGAAGAGGGTGAATTTCTTCATGCCAATTTCCAGGATTAGTAATGAGAAAGCATTTCAGATCTGTAGCTTTTAAAATCACAGCAAGAAAGAGAAACTGCTGCAGAGACTGGGCAAGGCAGTGCCAGGAAAATAATGTTATTTTTTTATGAATTTGTCTAGTTTCCACATTTTTCCACATTTCCACATGTTTTCAATTTTGGAGTTACATAAGTTGTCCCCCCAAAATTTGAAGAATAAAAAGTATAGGACATGAGTCCCAGGAAATTTTAACAATATGAGGTGCTTTTAATTATTTTTTAAAAATTATTATTGCATTTTCACATTTTGGGTGATACAAACACCACAGAGACATGTAAACAAAAACATAAGCTTCCATTCCATGTCTAATTTTTTAGACATCTATCAATGTCATTCTTTTCAAAGGCAACATGGAGTTTGAAAATATGAATACAGCATAATTTATTTAACCAATTCCATATTGTGGTGGTTTGGAGCTGTATGTACTCCAGAAAAAACAAGCTGTTAAGCTTAATCCATTCCTGTGAGTGTGAACCCATTGTAATTAGGACCTTTTGTTGAGATTATTTCAGTTACAGTGTGATCCAGGAGGGGTCTTTTTTTTTTTTTCTTTTTTCTTTTTTTAAATTTTTTTAAAAAACGTAGATTACATAAATGTTACAGAGCATATATAGGTGATTCCCATATACCTTTCTCCCCACATCTCCCACATTTTTCCACATTAGCAACATCTTTCATTAGTGTGGTACATTCACTGCAATTGATAAAACACATTTTGGAGCATTGCCACTAAGCATGAATTATAGTTTACATTGTAGTTTACACTCTTTCCCTCTCAGTTCTGTAGGTTATGGCAAGATATATAATGGCCTGTATCTGTCCTTGTAATGTCATTCAGGACGATTCCCAAGTCCTGAAATTGCCCCCGTATTACACTTGTTTTTCCCTCTCTTTACTCTCAGAAATTCTAGTGGCCATTGCCTCCACGTCAATGATATGTTTTCCATTGCTAGGATCACAATAAGTATAGTAGAATACTAGCAAGTCTACTTTAGTTCATCATTCATTTCCCAATCGAGGACTCTGGGATGGTGATGCCCACTCCATCTTTAATCCAGGAGGGGTCTTAATCCTATTACTGGAGTCCTTTATAAGTAGTAAGAAACTTGGACAGATAGAGAGAAAGCCACAGGAAGCAAGAAGCTGAAATTCATTGGAACCCTGAAGAGAACAGAGAGGCCAAAAAGATGCCATGTGCATTGCTATGTGACAGGAAAGCCAAAGACAAAGGGTCAACTGCAGCCTGCAGCCAGCCCCAGAATGCCATTCTTTGGGAAGAAAGCATCCCTTTGATGATTCCTTGATTTGGACTTCGAGCTTCAAAACTGTGAGCTAATAAATTCTCATTGTTTAAGCTAACCCATTGCATGGTATTTGCTTGAGTAACGAAGGAAATTAAAACACATATCAAAATAATAAACTTTTAGTTTGTTTCTAACTTTTTGTTCTTAATCACAGTGATATAGAAATGTTACTTTTGGCCATGTTTGGGTAACTGGTATGAAACATACCCTTCTCCCATAAGAAACTATAAAGTGGGGCAAAATATATGCCAACTCTATTCAGGCATTGGACAACAGTAAATGCATGATGTGGATCTTAAGAGAAGAATCTTACATATGTCCTAACATATGCCTGAGAGTACTTTCTGTGTTCCTGTGTAGGGGGATAAATCCCAGCACAGCAAGGAGGTCTTGATGGATTGGGAAAGCAGAGAGGACAGTTTGAGGCTGATGAAGCAGCTGGAATTTGGAGGAAAGCATACCTTACAGGAGGCAGCCTGCAGGGAAGCATGGCCCAGAAGTCTGCCTGAGCTCTCTGAGGGCCTGGGACCGAGTCCTGGGACCACAGGCACAAGACACGACTCCAAGAGGCCTAGCAGAGTGGCCTCTGTGGGGCTAAGAGTGTCACAGGTGGGGCAATGCCAGAAGATGCTGGAGTTCCACCCCATCCAGAGTGAGAGACTTCTCTGAGAATTTCACACATTCATTAAAGAACCCAGCAAGGACAGACCTTATCAATAAGGATCAAACTCTTAAATAAGAGTCATACATTAGGACTAAGAAGAAAACCAAAACAGACCAGAAGTGACAAAGCACAGAACTAAGCCTGACAGGACCAAAAGGTATTGCTTGTTTAAGTAATTTTGTTCTGGCAGGCAGATCACAGGTCAGAATCCTTTAAAGAAAAACAACATAATCCAAGCTAAGTCTTTATCCACATTTTCAAAATTAAAAGAAAATTATTCTAGACATGTAAAGAAGCAAGGAAGTTTTGACTATTATCAGAAAAATGAATTCAATGTAAATAGACCCTGAGAGAACCAGGTGTTGGAATTATCAGTATGGATTATAAAACAGATATAAATATATAGCTGTTTAATATATAAATATATTTCCCATTCAGTAAAGATTGAAGGCAATAAATAGAAATTATACAATCTGGAAAATCTTGGGAAAAAATGAACAGTGACCTGGGGGATAACATCAGGTTATTTAGCATACGTGTAATTGAAGTACGAAAATGTGAGAAGAGAGAGAAGGGTAGAA
>JAQZBX010071677.1:0-15298 GCA_029593785.1 Cabassous unicinctus | reverse complement strand
TGCTGGTTTTATCTGCAAGCCCTGCATTCCTGCTTTACCACACTGAGGATATATCTTGGACTATATACATCCTGCAAAGAGAAGCACAGTGACTGAGTAATGCACAGTTGATCTCAGAATGCTTTTAATATGCATTTTGCTCGTTTCTAGTAATACTGCAAACTTTTTCATGAGCTTATTGGATAATTAATATGCTTTTTTCTGTGATGTGCTTATTCAAACTCATTTTTGAGTTGCTTATGTTTTTAGCCTTTTTTAATTAAAAAATATTTTTTAACAATTCAATTTTGCTGATACATATTAATAAAGCATACAATCAATTCAAAGTGTACAATCAATGTTATTTGGTATAATCTCATAGTTGTACATTCATCCTTCTTTTGGTATTAGTGCATTTTCATTATTCTAACAATAAAACAAACTGAAAACTACTCCAAATCACCTCTCAATCTCTCTATACTTCACTTGCTGCACATATCTACTATTATGTTTCTGTCTAATTTTTTGTATATACTTTTGTATAGATGGAGTCAAACAATATGTTGTACCTTTTGTCAAGTTTCTTTCACTTAGGATATTTCCTTTATCTTTACCTTAAAGGAAGATTATTAATATCTTACTAAACACTGCTGTTCATAGTTTGCTTGGGTTGTACTTTTTCCTGATATTAACATCATGTAACATCAATGTACATTTCTTCAGTTTCAAAGAAAATGTTTTATGTATTCAATATTACCAATACTCATATTTCACATGAGGTTTCATTATGCTATAGAGTCACATGTTACATTTTTTAGCTATTCTTCTGATAATATACATGACCTTAGACTTTCCCTTTCACCACCCTCATACCCATATATTAGCACTGCTAGATACAAACAATATGATGTGCTTTTACCATTTTTACTCACATCCAAGGATTTGTGAACATTTTTATCAATTCTGCACAAATTAACGCTCAACTTTCCATTCTCAACATTCTATTTTCTGGTAATCTATATTCCAATTATTAACTTCATGAGTTTACACAATCTGTTTAGTTCCTAAAAGCACAATCACACAGTATTTGTCCTTTTGTATCTGGCTTTTTTCACTCAATATAATATCCTCCAGGTTGATTCATGTTATCATATGCGTCACACTTCATTTCTTCTTACAACTGCATAATATCTCATCATATGTATACAACACAATTTGTTTATCCATTCATCTGTTGATGGACACCTGGGTTCTTTTCATCTTTTGGTAATTGTGAATAATGCCACTATGAACAGTGGTGTGCAGATGTCTGTTTGTGCCACTGTTCTCAGTTTTTCTGGGTATATACCTAGTAGTGGTATTGCCAGGTCACATGGCACATCTATATTCAACTTCCTTAGGAACCACCAAACAGATTTCCACAGTGGCCATACCCTTCTACATTCCCACTAACAGTGAATAAGCATTCCTATATCATGGATATGAAACCCTTGTTGGACATATGATTTCCGAATATTTTCTCCCATTTGCTTTGCCAACTTTTCACCCTTTTGATAAAGACCTTTGAGGTGCAGAAGTGTTTAATTTTGAGGAAGTCCCTTTTATCTATTTTTCTTTTGTTGCTTGTGCTTTGGGTGTAAGGTCTAAGAAAACATTACCTACCACAATATCTTGGAGGTGTTGCCTTACATTTTCTTCTAATAGTTTTTTGGTCTTGGATTTTATATTTATGTCTTTGATCCCTCTTGAATTGATTCTTGTATAGGGAGTGAGAAAGGGGTCCTCTTTTATTCTCTTGGTTATGGATATCCAGTCCTTCAAGCACTATTTGTTGAAGTGACTGTTCTGTCCCAGTAACGTGGACTTGGTAGGTTTGTCAAAATCCAGTTGGCCATTAAGTTAAGGGTCTATTTCTGGACTTTCAAGTCTATTCCACTGATCATTGAGTCTATCTTTATGCCAATACCATGCTGTTTGGATCACTGTACCATTGCAATACTTTTCAAGGTCAAGCAGTGACAGCCCACGCACATCATTCTTCTTTATTAGGATGCTTTTTTGAAACCTATTAGGTTACTGTTTCCCTTCCAAATAAATTTTTTAATTGCTTTTTCTATTTCTGTAAATTAGATTGTTGGAATTTTGGTGGATATTTCATTGAATCTATAAATCAGTTTCGGTAGGATTGACAGCTTCACAATATTTAGTCTTCCAACCCATGAACACGGAATGTCTTTCCATTTGTTTAGATCTTCTTTGATTTTTCTTAGCACTGTTTTGTAGTTTTCTGAATATAGGTCCTGGACATCTTTGGTTAAATTAATTCCTAGGTATTTGATACTTTCTGTTGCTCTTGTAAATGGAATTTCCCCCCTGATTTCCTACTCAAATTGCTCAATACTGGTGTACAGAATCGTTACTTATTTTTGTGTATTGATCTTGTATGCTGTCACTTTGCCAAACTCATTAACTCAGGTAGCTTTATCATAGATATTATACAATTTTCTAAATATAAGATCCTATCATCCACGAATAAAGTTTTCTTTCCTCTTTTCCTATTTGGATGCCTTTTATTCTTTTTTACTTGTCTAATCACTCTAGCTAGAACATCCAATACAATGTGGAATAACAGTGGTGACAGTGGGCAACTTTGTCTTGTTCCTGATCATAGAGGGAAAGCTTTCAACTTTTCCCCCTTGAGAAAGATATTGGCTGTGGGTTTTTCATATATGCCCTTTATCATGTTGAGGAACTTTCCTTCTATTTCTTTTGAAGTGTTTTTATATAAAAAAAGATGCTGGCTTTTGTTGAATGCATTTTCTGCATCGATAGAGATGATCATGTGATTTCTTTCCTTCAATTTGCTAAAGTGGTGTATTACATTAATTGATTTTCTTCTGTTGAAACACCCTTGCATATCAGGAATAAATCCTACTTGATTGTGGTGTATAAGTCTCTTAATATGCTGTTGGATTCTATTTGCAGGTATTTCATTGAGAAAATTTGCGTCTTTGTTCATTAGTGAGATTGGTCTGTAATTTTCCTTTCTTGTAATATCTTTATCTGGCTTTGGTATTAGGGTGATGTTGTCTTCATAAAATGTGTTCAGTAAATTTCCCTCTTCTTCAACTTTTTGGAAGAGTTAAGTGGGATTGGTGTTAATTCTTCTCAAAAAGTTTGGTAGAATTCAACTGTGAAGGCATCAGGCTCTGGACTTTTCTTTGTTGGGAGCTATTCGTTGACTGATTTAATATCTTTAAATGTGATTTCTTTGTTGAGTTCTTGTATTTCTTTTAGAGTCAATGTAAGTTGTTTGTGTGTTCCTAAGAATTTGTCCATTTCATCTATGTTGTCTAATTTGTTGGCATACAGTTTCTTGTAATACCCTCTTATGATATTTTTATTCCTGTGGAGTCAGTCATAATATCCCCCCTTTCATTTCTGATTTTATTTATTTACATCTTGTCTTTTTTTCTTTGTTATTCTAGCTAGTTGTTTGTAAATTTCATTGCTCTCAAAGAACCAGCTTTTTGTTTTGTTGATTTTCTTTGTTTTTTTGTTCTCAATTTCATTTATTTCTGCTGTAACCTTTGTTTCTTTCTGCTTACTTTGGTGTTGGTTTGCTGTTCTTTTTCTAGTTCCTCCAGGTGTTCAATTATGTATTTGATTTCAGTTCTTTCTTCTTTTTTTTAAATGTAGGAATTCAGGGACTATAAATTCCCTCACATCAGTGTCTTTACTGTAATCTATGTTTTGATATGTTGTGTTTTCATTTTCTTTCATTTCAAGATATTTACTAATTTCTCTCACAATTTCTTCTTTGAACCACTGATTGTTTAGCCTCCACACATTTTCAAATTTTCCCATTTCCAATATACAATTGAGTTCCAGCTTCATTCCATTATGCTCTGAGAAGATACTTTGTACAATTTCAATCTTTTTATATTTATTGGGACCTATTTTGTTACCCAACATGTGGTCTATCTTGGAGTAAGATCCATGATCACTTGAGAAGAATGTATAACTCATTGATTTGACATGCACCATTCTGTATATGTCTGTTAGGTCTGGCTCATTTATCATATTGCTCAAGTTCTCTGTTTCCTTGTTGATCTTCTGTCCAGTTGTTCTATCTAATACATGAGTGGTTAATGAAGTCTTCAAGTATTATTGTAAGATGTCTCTTTCTCCCTTCAGTTTTGCCAGAATTTGCTTCATATATTTTGTGGGCATCCTGGTTATGTGCATAGATATTTATGACTGTTACTTCTTCTTGGTGGATTGTGCCTTTTAAATATATATAGTGGCCTTCTTCATATCATAAATTTTTCATTTAAAGTCTATTTTATCCAATAATAGTATAGATACCCCTGCTCTTTGTTGGTTAGTGTTTGCATGGAATATCTTTTTCCAACCTTTCATTTTCAGTCTATTTGTATCTCTGGATCTAATGTGAGTCTCTTGTTAATAGCATATGGATGACTTGTGTTTTTTTATCCTTTCTATCAGTCTATAGTTTATGATTGTGGAGTTTAATCCATTCACATTCAATATTACTGTAAATGCATTATTTACTTCCAACATTTTATTCTTCGTTTTTCATATGCCATGTCTTATTTTTTTCTGTCTTTTTACTCATTTGTTTTCCTTTCTGCTATTCTTGCCTTCTACACTCTCCTCCAAATCTCTTTTTCCTGTCTTTTTCTTTCAGGCTGTAAGGCTCCCTTTAATACTTTCCAGAAATGTGGGTTCTTTTAAATGAATTCTCTTAACTTATATTTATTTGTGACTATTTCAAATTCACTTTCATATTTGAAAGACAATTTTGTTGGATAAAGCATTCTTGGCTGGCAATTTTTCTTTTTCTGTATCCTAATTATATCATACCACTGTCTTCTTGCATCCATGTTTTCTGGTGAGAAATTTTCACTAAGTCTTACTGGGAATCCCTTGTATGTGATGGTTTGCTTCTCCCCTGATCTTCTCAGAATTTTCTCTTTTTCTTTGACATTTGACATTCTGAATAGTGTCTTGGAGTAGGTCTATTCAGATTTATTTTGATAAGGGTAAGCTGTTCTTCTTGGACATTTAAATTCATTTTTGATGAGAGTTGTGAACTTTTCAGCCATTATTTCCTCAAATACTCTTCTGCCCCATTTCCCTTCTCTTCTCCTTCTGGAACTCCCATGCCATGTATGTTTTTACACTTTGTGCTGTCTTTCAACCTCCTGAGCCCCTGCTCAATTTTTTCCATTCTTTTCTCTCTCTGTTCTCCCTCTTCAATTTCAACTATTCTGTGTTCTGCATTATTTATTCTTTCTTTTATCATTTTCCTCTGCATTTTATTGACTTTAAGGTGTTTTTATCTCACCTACTTTATCTTTCATTCCTATAAGCTCTGCCATTTTTCTATTCATCTTCTCAAATTCTTTATTTCTTTTCCCTGTGTCCTCTTGATGTCCTTTATCTCTTTAGCCATATTGTATTTCAACGCCTTGATTTGAGTTAGGAGATATACATGAACCTCGATGATTAGTTGTCTCAAATCCTGTGTTACATCTGGGGCTTTGATATATTCCTGTGCTTGGGCCATAGCTTCTGTTTTCTTAGTATGGTTTGTAATTTTTTGCTGATGTTCTGGCATATGATTATGATGGTGAGTTTACTCTGATGCTCAATTCCTCTTTCTTGCTTAGGGATTTAGTGGTGGGAGGCTGTGTATTAGTGCCATTCTTAGATTCCTGGTTCAAATTGTTCTAGTTCTTTAGCATTATCCCTATTTAGTTGCTCAAATCTGAACAATCTTCCCAGTAATGGGTTGCAGTCCTATTTCCAAGGGCTTTGAGGAGGAAGGCTCTAAAGGCCTGAAAAGCCTTTCTTATTTATTTTCTTTACATTTTCTTTCATGCACTTCCTTTGTCCACCAGCAGATGGTGGACTTTGGCAGGGTTCTAAGTTTGAATCCAGTCAATGTTTTTGAGAGTTTTCCCTTGGAGATTCTTTTCTTTGACCCGCTCTTTCCTGGGTGGTGTACTGCCTTCCCCTGGTGCTTATACCCTAGAACATTTTTTCCAGGAAACTTCTGTCTGCCCAGGGAGAAAAGTGAGTCTTGCATTTTTCTAATCCTCCATCTTCCCAGAGGTTCTCCAGGGAGTAATTTAAGCCTTGTAATTTTGAATTATAGGAAATTTTTTGTAAGAAACCTTATTTTTTACAGAATTTTTAAATTTTCATTTACAGAAAAATTATACCAAACATATAGGGAATTCCCATATATAACACCCACTCCCTCACACATACAGTTTCTCCTATTATTTTTTTTAATTTTATTTTTCATATATATTTTAAAAGATGCTTAGATTACATTTATATTACACAAAAATTACAGGGATTCCCGTGATCTCCTCCCATACTGCCACACACAACATCTCACAAAAACCTCTTTCATTCGTGTGGCACATAACCTGCATTGGATATACACATCCTGGGACTTTGCCACTAAGCATAGACCACAGTTCACATCATAGGCCACACTCCTTCCCACACAGTTCTGCATGGTATGTGCTGCTCTAAAATGGCCTATATCTGTCACCACAATGTCACTCAGGACAACCACCACACCCTGAAAAAGCCCTTGTATTACAACTGCCATTCCCCTCCCTGCCCTGAAAGTGTCTAGTGACCACTGGCTTCACCTCACTGCTATAATTTCTTCCATTGCTTGAATCCCAATATGTCTACAACAGAATACCACTGAGTCCACTCTAGTCCATAGCTCTTCACCCAATCCTGAGGGGACTGGAATGATGATGTCCACTCCATCTCCCAGTGAGAGTGGGCTTATATCCCATGGATACACTGGATGGGATTATCCTGCCTTCAGCTGCAGTCTCTCTCCATTCACTGGGATTGTCATTGTCCATCATTGTCATCTCCTCACCAGGTGACTTGGGTGAGTCCATTGAGCTGTAGAGTAGGAGTTGCAGCTCCACCAAGATTCCAGGTGCAGCTGGCACATAGGCAGGCCAGAGGCTGCAGTCTCTGGAAGTACACCTATAAATGCCAGCCTCACATATAGGTTTGAATAGAAGGGACTGATGGACCATGTGAAGGGAGGACCTATTTGAGTCCAACTCTGTCACTCTCAGGAGCACAGATTCCAAAGTAGAGCCCACAGATAAGGCATCAAACACTGGGGCTAACTCCCTTTATATAAGACCTAGGTGTCTCCAGAGCCCTCAGGAGTCCCTCTGTGTGGGGTTATATCCACTTTGGTGTTCTATGAGATCCTACTGTGGTGTGCATAAGCGTTATCTCTGGGATGACCTCCAACTCTCTTTGAAGTCTCTTAGCCACATGAACTCATTTGTCTTTACCTTTTCCCCCTTTTATTCAAGGTTTTTTTTTTCCCAGTCATGTTTCCAGTTGGCACTTGGTATTAGTCCCTCGTTGCCAGGGAGGCTCATCCCCGGGAGTCAAGTCCCATGTTGGGGGGAAGGTAATGCATTTATATGCTGAGTTTGGCTTAGAAAGAGGCCACATTTGAGCAAAAAGGAGACTCTCAAGTGGCAGCCCTTAGGTACCCCATAACAATAGGCCAAATTTCAATTACAAGAGCATAGAATCATAAGGCTAGTCATCAATAAAAATAACCCAACAGTGGGCCATCCTCTTTTGCCAGACACTGCCCTTACACTCAGGGGCCTGTTGCTGCTCCCTTGGAGAATGTGGCAGAGCTCTCCCAGCTGGAATTCAGTATTCCCTCATTTATTGAGTGTCTATACACCATGGTCATGGCCCATTCCTCTATCATTTGAACAATTTTATATAATTTTCATGTATATTCAGATGAGCTTACTCCCATGAATCCCCCATCCCAGACACCCCCCAACAATGATCCTCTGCAGCCCTCATTGCAACCCTTTTGTGACCCAAACCTTCCTTGAAGATGAAGCCCATATAATAACCAAATAAAATTAATATGAAAATGAAATAATAGTGATAAGCTTAAATGCAAGAGATAAAATACAAGGAAATTCAGAAAAAAAGAACTAAAAATAGAATATAATTAAAAGATTGGGACATTCAAAAAAAGAAAATGGGTAAAGACAAAAGAAAAAAAATTTTTTTTCTCCTTTTATACTTTTATCACTGCATTATCTTCAGATTTAATACAATCCCAATAAAAATCAACACTGTATTTTTTTTTTTAATTTTTTTTTTATTTGTAAAATGATATATAAATACATATGCATATATGTGCATTTGTTTACATAAATGTTATTATATATATATATACATTTTATAAAGGTGCCTAGATTACCCAAATATTACTCAGAAACTACAGGGATTCCCATGCTCCCCACCACCCACACCCCGAAAAACACCCCGACACTGTATTTTTTAAGGAACTGGAAAAACTAACCACAAAATATATTTGGAGAGGTAAGAGGAACTGAATTGCCAAAGACATATTGAAAAAGAAAAATGAAGTTGGAGGTATTACTTTACCTGACTTTAAAACATACTACAAAGCTACAGTGATCAAAACCACATGGTATTGGCACAAGAATAGACTTACTGAACAATGGAACCAAATTGAGAGTTCTGATATAGATCCTTGTTTATGTAGTCATCTGATATTCGACAAGGCTATGAAGCCCATGTAGTTGGGAGAGAATGGCCTCTTCAACAAGTGGTGCTTGAAGAACTGGATATCCATATCCAAAAGAATGAGAGAAGAATACTATCACACACCTTATACAAAATCAACTCCAGATGAATCAAAGATCTAAACCATAAAGGCCTTGGAAGATAATGTAGGGAAGCATCTGCAGGACCTTGTAATAGGAAATGGTTTCAAGAACTTCACAGCCAAAGAACGAACAAGAGAAAAAAATAGATAAATTGGATCTCATCAAAATTAAAAACCTCTGCACCTCAAAGGATATTATTAAAAAAATAAAAAGGCAGCCTACCCAATGGGAGAAAATATTTTGCAACCATATATCTGAAAGGAGCCTAATATCCTGCATATATTAAGAAATCCTACACCTCAAAAATGAATAGACAAACAACCCATTTAAAAATGGGCAAGTGACTTGAAAAGACACTTCTCTAAGGAAGAAATACAAATGGCTAAAAAGCACATGAAAAAATGCTCGACATCGCTAGCTATTAGGGAAATGCAAATCAAAACCACAATGAGATATCATCTTACACCCATCAGAATGGCAGTTAATACAAAAACAGCAGAATATAAGCATTGGAGAAGATGTGGAGGAATGGGAACCCTCATCCACAGCTGGTGGGATTGTGGAATGATCCAGACACTCTGGAGGACAGTTTGGCAATTCCTCAGAAAACTAACAATAGATCTTCCATATGATCCAGCAATTCCACTACTGGGTATATTCCCAGAAGAATTGAAAGCAAAGACACGAACAGATATATGCACACCAATGTTCATAGCAGCATTGTTCACAATTGCCAAAAGTTGGAATCAGCCCCGGTGCCCATCAACAGATGAATGGATAAGCAAAATGTGGGCACATACATACAATGGAATATTACTCAGCTGTTAGAAGGAATAAAGTGCTAACACATAGAATATCATGGAAGAATCTTGAAAACCTTATGTTTTGTGAAGCAAGCCAGGCATTGAAGGATGAACAGTTTATGACCTCATTGATTTGAATTGAGGAAAATTAACAGTCTCTGAGATCCACTGTCTGAAAGATAGGTTAACAAGGGAGAGAGAGAGAAGGGTAGGTTGCGAGCCATCACCCATATGGACATAATCTATGGTAAATTGATAGAGTATAGTTACATATTGAAGGATAGGACAGGTGGGTAGAGATTTTACTGGTTTTGGTCGTGCAGGGTTAACAGGTGGGTAGATTAGGAAGGGCAGGTTAGAATACCCAGGGCATGTAACTATGAATCTTGTCATCCCATTAGCCATGAAAGGGGAGTGTCATATGCCCCAGGGGGTGGGGAGGAAGGAACAGAAAAGATCAAGTGGGGTATTTAATGGTCATGGGAAATATTCTTCATTACCTTACAGTAATGGACACAGAACATGGTAAATATCACCAAAAAATATTTAACTGTACCATCTAAAATGTAAACTATACTGTAAACCATTGACAATGTTTAGTAACTATGCTTCACTATCTGTATAACAGTTATAACAATGCTACCATCGACAAAAAAAAAAAACAAAAACGTTTTAATATGGGGTGGGGAAGGGGGAGGGAGTTTGGGTATATGGGAATCTCTAGTATTCCGTGTGTGACTTTGCTGTGACCAAAAACTTCTTTGAAAACTAAATGAAAATTTGGGAGACACTGGGGAATGAGAGAGGGAAGATGTCACGGTACACACTGGACATCCAATTATGCAGTGATAAAAGGAGAAAAAAACAATAATAATTAAAAAAAATTTTTTTCTGTTGTTTTTTCCCATTTTCTTTTTTTGAATGTCCCAATCCATTAATTATATTTTATTTTTAGTTCTTTTTCTCTGAATTTCCTTGTATTTTATCTCTTACATTTAAGCTTATCACTATTATTTCATTTTCCCATTAATTGTATTTTGTTATTATATGGGCTTCATCTTTGAGGAAGGTTTAGGTCACAGAAGGGTTACAATGAGGGCTGCTGAGTTTCTCCTATTATTAATATCTTAAATTATTATGTTACATTTGTTTCACTTGAACCAATGTAGAAGCATTGCTACTTACCATGGCTATAGTTTACATAATGTTTTTTTCTTTTTTTTAATATTTTAAAAGATGCTTAGGTTACATGAATGTCACACAAAAATTACAGGGATTCCCATGTTCCCCACTTCCCCCACCTCCAACAACTTCCCACATAAACATCTTTCATTAGTGTGGCACATCACCTGCAATGGACATACACATCCTGTGGCCCTGCCACCAAGCACAGACCATAGTTCACACCATAGACCACATTCTCCCCCACAAAACTCTGCGTGTTATATGCTGATGTAAAATGACCTTCATCTGTTATTGTAATGTCACTCAGGACCATTCCCAAGTCCCAAAAAAGCCCCTGTACCACAACTCCTTTTCCCTTTCCCTGCCCTGATGTGGCCACTGGCTCCACATCAATGCTGCAACCTCCTCCATCACTCGAACCACAACATGTCCACAACAGAACACCAGCAAGTCCACTCCAGTCCATAGCTCTTCCCCTAGCTCTGAGGAGTCTGGAATGATGATGTCCACTGCACCTCCATGTGAGTGGGGGCCCACATCCCAAGGATAAGGTGGATGGGATTATCTTGCCCCCAGCTGCAGACTCCCTCCATTCCCCAGGTTGGCCGCTGTCCATCATCACCTCCCTGCCAGGTGACCTGGGTGAGTCCACTGACCTACAAAGCACGAGCTGCAGCTCCACTGAGAGTCCATGCACAGCTGGCACATGGGCAGGCCAAAGGCCTCAATCTCTGGAAGTACACTTACAAACTCCAGCACCACATATAGGTTTGAAGAGAAGGGACTGATGGACCATGTGCAAGGAGGACCCACTTGAGTCCAACTCTGTCACTCTTAGAAGCACAGATTCCAAAGTATAGCCACTGATAAAGCATCAATCTCCAGAGCCATCCCCCCTTATATAGGACCTGGGTTTCTCCAGAGCCCCCAAGAGACCCCCTACTTGGGGTGATATGCACCCCGGTGTTCTATGAGACCCTATTGAGGTGCACACAAGCACCACTTCTGGGATGACCTCCCAACTCTCCCTGAAGTCTCCCAGCCATGTGAACTTACCCATCCCCACCTTCTCCCCATTCATTCAAGGTCTCCCTCCAGTCACATTGCCAGTCAGCACTTGGTATTAATCCCTCATTGCCAGGGAAGCCCATCCCCGGGAGTCACATCCCACACTGGGAGGGAAGGCAATGCATCCACAGGCTGAGTCCAGCCTAGAGAAAGGCCACACATGAGCACCAAGGAGGCTCCCAGGTGGCAACACTCAGGCACCCCACAACAGTAGGCCAAGTTTCAATTACGAGAGCGAAGACTGATAAGGCTAGTCATCAATAACTCGAACTTCCTAGTGGACAATTCTCCCCTGCCAGACACTGCCCCTGCACTCAGGGGACCGCTGCTGCTCCCCTGGAGAATGTGGCAGAGCTCAACAGGCTGGGAAATCAGTACTCTCATTTATTGAGTGTTTCCCCACCCACTGTGACCATGCCCCACCCCTTGATCATTTGTACAATTTTATACAACTTTTATGTATATTCATGTGAACTTCTTCCCATCCCAGACACCCCCAACCAACGATCCTCCCCTGTACCCACTGCAAACTCTCTGTGATCCAATCCCCCCTCAAAGATGAAGCCCATATAATAGCCAAAAACAATCAATAGGAAAATTAAACAATAATATGTTTAAATGTAAGAGATAAAATACATGGAAACTTAAAAAAGACACTAAATATAAAATAAAATTAAAGGATTGGGATATTCAAAAATTTGGGGAAAAAATTTAAAGAAAGAAAAATTTTAAACATTTTTCCTTTTATCACTGCACTATCGGGTGTCCAGTCTGTACCAGGACACCCTCCTTGTCTCACTCCCCAGTGTCTCCCAAATTTTCATTTAATTTTCAAAGAAGTTTTAGGTCACAGCAAAGTCACACACAGAATAGTAGAGACTCTCATATACCCAACTTCCTTCCCTCTTCCTCACTCCATATTAAAACTTTTTCTATGTATATGGTAGCATTGTTATAACTGTTATACAGATAGTGAAACACAGCTACTAAACATTGTCAATGGTTTACAGTATAGTTTACAATCTAGACGGCACAGTTTAACAATTTTTGATGATATTTACCATGTCCTGCATCCATCACCAAAATGTAATGAAAAACATTTCCCCTGATCACTGAACACCCCCTGTTTGCTCTATCCTGTTCCTCCCTCCCCAACCCCCTGGGACCTATGACACCCCCATCACTTGACTCATTGGATGACAAGATTCATAGCTACATGCAACAAGAGGTCTTGACATGCTGATTGTCCTCCCTTATTAGGATCCACCCCTGCTTACAAGAGACACCCACGTGTCTGTTTCTGTGTGAATTGGTCCTCCCAAAGATGGGGGTCCATCTCCTTCCCACTCACCATATGGGTCTCCACTCTCTGACATAACACATTATGACAGGATGAACACTCACACACTCCCCAGAAGCCTACTCCAGATGCATGCCATGGTGAATGCCCCCCAAACAACACCCTAAAGCAGTGACACTACCTTGTCATATTGCTATAAGAGCATTCCCACTCCTGCACTTTCAAACTCATACCCACAAATCCCATACTCACCTGGTCCATCTCCCATCTCTCCCTCCAGTGTCCTGAATTTTCTAACCCACCCTTCCTAATCTATCCACCTGTGAACCCTGCACCACCAAACCCAGTAATATCACTACCCATCTGTCCTATCCTTCAATATGCAACTGTACTCTATCACTTTATCATAGATTTTGTCCATATGGGTGAGGGCTCACAACCTTCTCTTCTCTTTCTCTCCACTGTTAACCTATCTTTCAGACAATGGTTCTCAGAGACTGCTCACTTTCCTCAATTCAAATCAGTGAGGTCATGTACTGTTCATCTTTCAATGCCTGGCTTGCTTCACTCAACATAAGGTCTTCAAGATTCATCCATGTTATTCTGTGTGTTAGCACTTTATTCCTTCTTATAGCTAAGTAATATTCCATTGTATGGATGTGCCACATTTTGTTTATCCATTCTTCTGTTGATGGGCACGGGGTTGAGTCCAACTTTCGGCAGTGGTGAACAATGCTGCTATGAACATTGGTGTGCATATATCTTTTCGTGTCTTTGCTTTCAATTTCTTCTGGGTATATACCCAGCAGCGGAATCACTGGATCATTTGGAAGATCTATTGTTAGTTTTCTGACAAACCACGAAAATGTCTTCTAGAGTGTCTGGACCATTCCACAATCCCACCAGCAGTGGATGAGTGTTCCTATTCCTCCACATCCTCTCCAGCACTTATACTCTGCTGTTTTTTTAATAGCCACCATTCTAATGGGTGTAAAATGGTATCTCTTTGTAGTTTTGATTTGCATTTCCTTATAGCTAGTGATGTTGAGCATTTTTTCATATGCTCTTTAGCCATTTGTATTTCTTCTTTGGAGAAGTGTCTTTTCAGGTCACTTGCTCGTTTTTTAAAAGGGTGGTTTCTCTTTATTTTTGAGGTGTAGGATTTCTTTATATAGGCAGAATATTAGGCTCCCATCAGATATATGGTTAATAAATATTTTATCCCATTGGGTAAGCTGCCTTTTTATTTCCTTGATAACATACTTTGAGGTGCAGAAGGTTTTAATTTTAAGCAGATGCCATTTATCTATTTTTTCTTTTGGTGCTCATGCTTTGGGTGTGAATTTCAGGAAACCATTTCCTATTACAAGATCCTGTAATGCTTCCCTACATTATCTTCCAAGGTCTTTATGGTTCTGGTTATTCTATTTAGATCTTTGATGCATCTTGAGTTGATTTTTGTATAAGGTGTGAGATGGTGTTCCTCTCTCATTCTTTTGGATATGGATATTCAGTTCTCCAAGCACCACTTGTTGAAGAGGCCATTCTCTCCCAACTGAGTTGGATTGGTGGCGTTGTTGAATATCAGATGACTGTATATGTGAGGATCTACATCAGAACACTCAGTTCGGTTCCATTGGTCAGTAAGTCTATCCTTGTGCCAATATCATGCAGTTTTGAGCAGTGTAGCTTTGTAGTATGTTTTAAAGTCAGTTAGTGTGATACCTCCAATTTTCTTTGTATTTTTCAAAATGTTTTTGGCAATTCAGGGCCTCTTATCGTTTCAAATATATTTTGCAGTTAATTTTTTCAGTTCCTTAAAAAGTACAGTGTTGATTTTTATTGGGAATGCATTATATCTGTAGATTAGTTTGGGTAGAATAGACATCTTGACAATGTTTGTTCTTCCTATCCATGAACAGGGAATATCCTTCCATTTATTTAAGCCTTCTTTGATTTCCTTTAACAGTGTTGTGTATTTTTCTGTATATAAGTTCTTTGCATCTTCAGTTAAATTTATTCTTAGGTATTTGATTCTTTTAGTTACTATTGTAAATGGTATTTTTTTCTTGATTTCCTCCTCAGAGTGCTCGTTATTGGTGTACAGAAATGCTACTTATTTTTGAACATTGATCTTATAGCCTGCAACATTACTGAACTCCTTTACAAGTTCTAGAAGCTTTGTTGTAGATTTCTCAGGGCTTTCT
>JAQZBX010071676.1:0-15199 GCA_029593785.1 Cabassous unicinctus | reverse complement strand
GACAATTAAAAAAAAAAGTCTAAATATGAAAATGCTCTTCTTTTACAAAGTGGTAAGAATATGTGATAAATGGGAAAATTGCAACTAATGTAACTTATGGATGATAGTTAACAATATAATATTGTAATACTTTGCAACAATGGCAAGAAGATATACTTTCAATATTATAAGACAACAATAGGGAAGTATAAGAGGGTATGGAATTTTTCCTTTTAGAGTAATGAAAACATTCTAAAATTGACTGAGGTGATGACAACACACGTCTGTGATGAAAATGAAAGCCACTGAGTATACACTTTAAATGGATTGTACAAAGCATGGGAGTGTACAATACAGGGGATCCAGTGGTGGATGATGGACTGTGGTTAACAAGACAAATATGAGAATGCTTTCTCCTGAAAAATAACAAGTATATAATGCTAATATAGGGTGGGCTGGGGAAAAATACACCAAATGTAAGATATGGGCTAAATATTACTCTAAGTATAAATATTTTGATAATTCTCTTTCATAGTTTGTAACAAATGTTTCACAACAATGCAAGGTGTTGGTGGTGCAGAGAGGTATGGAAGCCTTATATGATGAAATGTATGTTTGCAAATTAACAAATTTTACTATACACTTATTGTTTATGTATGTTCATATATGAATGATATACTTCAATAAAGTTTTATTTAAAAAAGAAACCAATCAGAAACATTGGATTGAAGGCCACAATAACTGAAATGAGAAGTTCCCTAGAGGGCTTCAAGAATAGATAGAAGATGACAGAAGAAACAATCAATGAACTTGAAGAAAAGACAATTGAAATGATTCATGTTGAAGAGCATAAAACAAGTGAACAGAGGCTAAAAGACCTATGGGACACCAGCAAGTATACCAGTACACACATTGTGGGAGTCCCAGTAGGAGAGGAAAGAGAGAAATGGGAAGAGGAAATATTCAAAGATACTTCCAAAATTTAATGAAAAAGATGAATATACACAAAAGGCACTGAAACAAATATTTAAAGTGATGAGAAAACAATTGCCAAGCAAGAATATTTTTTAAACAATTTATTGAAATATATCATTCATACATGAACATACATAAACTATAAGTGTAAACATCAGGACCTTACAAAACAAACATGCATAACATCATACAGGGCTCCCACACATCACCCCTCCCCCAAACACCCTGCATTGTTGTGAAACATTTGTTAACAAATCATGAAAGAGCATCGTCAAAATATTACTACTAACTATAGTCCATATCTTCCTCCCCTATACATTTTTTAAAGGATTTATTTATTTAGTTATTTACTTTATCCATTTTTACCCCCTGCCCCTGTTTTTGCTGTTTCTGTGTCCATTCACTGGGCAACTCTCTGTGTCTGTTTCCTGCCCTCTCTTCTCATCCTTTTCCTCCTGTCTTCACTGGGATTCGATCCTTGGAATCTCCGATGTGGGAGAGAGGCATCTAACCACCTGTTTCACCTTAGTTACTGGTTTTTCGATGCGTCTCGTCTTGGCTCTCCCTTGTGTCATTCTCCTGTTATGTCATCATCTTGCTGCGTAGCTCACAGGGCCTGGCAGTGCACCCGCATGCAAGGCCTGGCAGCGCACCTGTGGACGGGGCAGGACAGCACACCCGTGCATGGGGCCTGGAGGCTCACCCACTCGCGGGGTCTGGTGGCATACCTGTGCACAGGGCCTAGTGGCCTGCATGCCTTCTATATTTTCCTTTTTTTAATTTTTACTGGGAGGTCCCTGTGATCTAACCTAGGTCCCTCCATATGGGAGAAGGACACCCAACCACCCGAGCCACATCCATCCCCCTGCTATATCTCTTAAGGTTGACCAAAGATACTCAAAGTTACAGTCTTTTCCCATACAGGATGGTCATATAATAAATCAAGCTTAGTTTATCACCAGCATTCTAAAAACCAAACCTAGGGAGAAAAACTAGGTCTGGGGACACATGCATGGTTTCTAATATAGCGAATGTCTAGCCTACCCTGATTATCAAAGTCTACTTTTATATTTACTTTCTTTCTTGTTTTGTACCATATTAAGTGCCATCTCATTTCTATCTGGATATATTTTTCATCTGTTTTCCTTGCAGTTGTCATTGGGTTAAAATTTAACATCCCAAATATATAACAATTATATTTTGTTTGAAATTAACTTAACTTCCATAGCATGCACATATATTTTTCCTATGCCCCTCTGTCCCCCCACCATTTTTTGTACTTGTTACCACTTATATCTTTGTACATTGTATGTCCATAAACCTAGGTTTTTCATTACATTTTTTGCATTTGCATTTTAGCACCTGTAGGAAGAAGTGGAGTTACATACCAAACAATACAGTACAATAATACTGGCATTTATAATTACCCAAATGATTACCTTTACTGCAGGTCTTTATTTTCTTTATGCGACTTTTAACCACCATCTAGTGTCCTTTTGTTTCAGTCTGAAGAACTCCCTTTAGCATTGCTTATAGGGCAGATCTAGTGGTCATGTTCTTCCTTAGATTTTGTTTATCTGAGGATGTCTTAATTTCTCCTTCATTTTTCAAAGAGAGTCTCACCAGACAAAATTTTGACTGGCAGTTGTTTTCCTTCATCACTTTATGTATTTTAACCCACTACCTTTTTGCCTTCATGGTTTCTGTTGAGAAATCAGCACTCATTTAGGGATTCCTTTGTGTGTAACATTTTGCTTTTATCTTGCAGCTTTTCAGAACTCTCTACTTCTCTTCTGCATTTGATAATGTAAGAAATATATAAAAGGGTGTATTTTTCTTCATGTTTAGCCTGTTTGGTGTTTTCTGAACTTCTTGAATGTGCATACTCACATGTTTTGCTAAGTTTGGGAAGCTCTCTGTCATTCTTTCTTTCACTATTCCTTATGCCCCTTTCTCTCTTTCTTCTCCTTCTGGGACTTCCATAATGTGAATATTGGTGTTCTGGATGGTGTCGCATAACTATCTTAGGCTATTTTCATTTTTAATATTTCTTCTTTCTTTCTGCTCCTCAGCCTGGCTTATTTCAAGTGTCTTGTCTTCAACTTCACTGATTCTTTCTTCTGCCAGCTCTATTCTGCTCTTGAAATTCTTCTAGGCATTTTTCATTTCAGTTATTGTGGTCTTCAACTCCAGTAATTCTATTTGACTCCTTTTAAAAATTTCTGTCTCTTTACTTAGATTCTCATATTGTTCATTCATTGTTTATCTGATATCCTGCAGTTCTTTTTCTGTACTTTCCTGCATCTCCTTAAGCATTTTTAAGATGATTTTAAAAAATGATCCACTTTCTAATTTTCTTCATTGGTGGTTTCTGTATTTTTATCATCCTCCTTGGTATGGACCATTGTTTCCTGTTTCTTTGTTTGTCTTGTACTCTTTTCTTGTACACTGTACATTTTAATATTTTAAAATGTTATCTCTGGGATTACTCCCTTGGATGTCTGTTTCTTAGTTTTATAACCAGCTCATGATAAGACAGAGGTTTTCTTGAGCTTCAGCCCTCCTATCAGGAAGGTCTGCCCAAGGCAAATGTGCTTTACAAGGTTTTCCCTGTCTTACTGGGCCTCTGCCTTGTCCTGGGCTTTTGCTTGTTAGTTGTTTTGTAGTGCCACTATTTACAGGAGTTTGGTTGTCCCCTCTATTTCCCAGGGTACAAACCTCTTTGGGAAGTATCTGAAGCCAGCAGACCCTTGTCCTAGACTCTTCTCCACTATAGATTTTTACACTCCTTTCATTGGCTCATGCTGCTTTTTCTTGGAAGCAAATTCTGGGAGGAGAAATCCAGGAAGGATATTCCTAACTTGGTCTTTGCCAGCCAAAACAGGGGCAGGGACCCATGAAGCGGCAGACTGGCTCCAAAGTGCTCTGTGAATAGAGTCAGGAAGTAACCAAAAACTTTTCCAATGACTCCCCAAACCTGATCTTTCCTTGTCTGCCCAGCAAATGCAGCCTTTCAGCTAACTTTCCTCCACAGCACTCAAGAAGTCCTGCATCTTTAAATAGCCACTGCCTCCACCCCTGTCCAGGGATAGTTGGCACAATGGCTGCTGCCATTGTTTGGGACAGGTTGAAACAATATCTGCCCTCTGAGCCAGGACCCAGAGATCTGAATCCACTAATTAAAAGCTGTGATCAGTGATTGGCTGTGCACACCTCTGTCCTTGGGGAAGAGGAATTTTTTGTCCTGTTCTGTCAGCAGTTGCTAGTCAGGAACTGGACCCTGTGGTGCCCTGCCATGAGAATGGGGGATGGGTGCTGGAAGCTGCTGAGCAGACACAGCAATTTACAGTTCCACACTATAATTATTCAGCCTTTTCCTCTTGCTCTTCCCTGGATGCTATGTGGTGTTCTGGCCTTTGGAGTTTCAAAATAGTTGTTTCAGACAGTTCCTTCCTGCTTAATAGTTGTATTGGTGGAAGGACTGAGTTCTAGAGCTCTGTACTCTGCCATCTTCCCCAGAAGTTCCCTACTGTAAATATTTTTTTAGCATAACTTGTGTCAAGCACTAGGCTAAACATTTTTCACTCACTATCTTATTTCATCTTTTTTTTTAAGGAGGTACCGGGGATTGAACCCAGGACCTCATACATGGGAAGCAGGCACTCAACCACTGAGCTACAACCACTCCCCAATAAGAGTTGTTTTGTTTGTTTGTTTTTAGGAGTTACCAGGGATTGAACCCAGGACCTTGTACGTGGGAAGCAGGTGCTCAACCACTGAGCTGCAACCACTCCCCAGTGAGAGTTGTTTTTTTTCTTTCCATTTGTTTGTTTGTTTTTAGGAGGTACCAGGGATCGAACCTGGAACCTTGTACAAAAAGCAGGTGCTCAACCACACCCGCTCCCTATCTTATTTCATCTTAAAATCTATATTGTGACTCATGCACTATAATCATCCCCATTAAGAGGTAAGAAAGCAAAGACTTGGAAAGCTAAGCATTTTTTTCAAAGGTAAATAGTGGCAGACCCTAGATGCAAACCCAGATTTCATTCGAGCTCCTTCTCCACTGCCTATTTGGACTATTTCAATCCATGTGACATTAGCCACTAAATTTTTGAGCCTCTATTTTCTCATCTTTAAAATAGCTAAAACACCTGCTGTCAATTTCCCAGCTGCTATGCTAATACCACACATTGGGTTAGTTTAACAACAGGTTTTATTGGCTCATGGTTTTAGAGGCTAGAAGTTCTGGCTGGCAGGCAATCTTAGCTTACTTGGCTTTCCCATAAAATGGTGATGTCCCCTCCTCTCTCTTCTGAGTTCGGTTGTCTTCCAGCTTCCGGCTCCTCCCTGTGGCTTTCTCTTTATAAAGAGAATAAGACCCACCTGATTCAGTTGGCCACATCCTAACTAAAAATAACATCTTCAAAAGGTCCTATTTACAATGGGTTCTCACAGGAATGGGGGTTAAAATTAAGAGCATGTTGTGTGACGGTTAAAACTCGGGCAGCACCCCAACTGCTGGATCAGCTATTAGCTCACAAAGTCCTTGGCTCAGTTTCTTGTGTCCCCCGACTCAGCATGCCTTGTATCCAATTCATAAATCCTTGGCCCAGCACACATAGTCCCTGGGCACAGCAGAAATGATTCCAGGAAGTTGCACTTTGTGTTCCTGTGTATAACGCTTGAGTGATAACCGTAGTATATAAATAACCATGCTAATAAAGAACAGACATGCCTTTATGCCTGGATGAGACTGTGGCTGTGCCAGTATGAGCAAACTTCCCTCTCTGCCTAGATTCTTTTTTCCACCTACCTCCCTCATGAGCTCCCAAGGTGGACACAGTGCACACATGGCATAGTCAGCAGGATTTGACGTGTTCTCTCACTGCTCCCCTGGCTGAGGAGGTAGGGGTACGGACCCTGGGTGGTCCCCAATGTGTTTGTGGGCTGGTGTAGCCGAGTGGCTATCCTGGTGGTGTAGGTGTCCGGATGTGACAACCACCAATGACCCCGCGGCACTGCAGAGTGTCCTGCAATAGACTGAGCTGGCAATAGGGGAAATGAAGCCCCATGTGGCTGCTGCATGGGTGGGATGGGTGTTCCTGTCTTTGCTATGAGACACCACCCAAGAGACATCGAAACAGGCTAGCCAATTGCATGAACAGGAGAGGGAAATTGACTGGTTGTGTGAGCAACTGCCCCAGTCACATGTGCAGCTGGAGTGTCGAGATGTGTTGGTTGGTAGTAGTTTGGATGAGGAAGAAGAGATGGGGCCCATCTGACAAGCTCGTCTGGTCGTAACGCAAAAGATGAAACATGATCAGGATATGGGGCAAGGAGGGGCCATAATTGGGCAACCGCACATGGTGCAACATATCATGTATCGCCCATATGCCTAGGCTGAGCTGGTAGAGTTAAGCTGGCAATTTCGACAAAAGCCCAGTGAGCCTGTGGCCACTTAGCTGCTGCGCCTGTGGGTACACGGGCGTGGATGGCATTTTGTGGTCCAGAACTGAGATAGAGAAGTTAGCGTTGCTTACTGGCCATCCCTTGCTGTGCCAGTATTTCTTAAATGTGCGGCGGCATGCTGGGGGAAACCCCACCCACCCATTGATGGAGTGGCTCCAGACAGCCGTTCGTATGGTCTGGAATGATGTGGGGGAGTTGCCGGACTCAGTGAGCCGACGGACTATGTATGCTGACCTCGTACAGGTAGTCCAGGAAATGGTATGTGCAGTGCTATCTTTAACCTCGATAACGAGGGACCCAATGCCGAGAGGTTCACAAGTTGAATGAGGGACCTGTTCGTGCAACATGCTACTGCTCCCTCGTTCGGGTCTCTGATAGCTATCTTGACCCCGTATGTGGGGCACCCAATACATGAGGTGACAGCCATGATGGCTAGTCTCGGTGAGGCCAAGAGCCAATGGGCCAAGGTCCGTCCGGTGGTGACAGGGAGAGATACGCCCCCGTCTCATAAAACAGCTAAGCCTGCAGGCCGGGACTATAAGAAAGGTCCTGTAAAAGTCATGTGGATACAGATGTGGGATGATTTGTTGGCTGCCGGGGTAGACCAGGCTAAAATAGATGGAAAACCGAATGTGATCTTGTTAGACCTTTGGAGACAGCTAGAGCCTGCTCAGCAGCGAGCAGGAAAAGCCCAGAAACCAAAGCAGGTTAGGGCAGCTGCGCAACTCAGTTACTACCTGTTGGAGCACCCTGAGTGCTCCACGGAGCTGGTGTTTACCTTCACATTGGAAGTAAGTCTCGGCATCCGAGAGGGGGACCCTCGGAAAGACTGGAGGCCCTATGTGAAGCTAGCAATCCACAGGTCCCCACAGAATGTACAGCATGTCTTGGTCCTTGTGGATACGGGCGTGGAATGCACCCTTCTTTATGGGCAACCAAATAAATTCACAGGCACTTATGCCTATGTAGATAGCTATGGTTATACCGGACAAGGCACCTTACAGGTTGTCCAGACAAAGGTGATGTTGGGAATTGGACGGTTGCTCCTGCAAATGTACACTGTGTGCATTTCTACTATCCCAGAGTATATACTGGGTATAAGTGTGTTAAGAACCTTGACCCTACAGACCACTATTGGTGAATTCCGTCTATGAGTACGGGCAGTGAAACCCATGGTGTGGGGACATGCTAAACACTCCCCTGTTGTGCTGCCTGAACCCCGCAGGACAGTAACCATAAAACAGTACCATTTGCCTGGAGGGCATGAAGAAATATTGGCAACTATTAAAGAACTAGTCAAGGTACAAGTCCTTCATGAAGCCTGGAGCTCGTTTAATGCCCTGGTGTGGCCAGTACGTAAGCCCAATGGGACGTGGTGTATGACTGTTGACCATCAGGAACTCATCAAGGTGGTTCCCCCTTTACATGCAGCTGTACCTTCTACTATTGACCTAATGGATACTTTGACTTTGACACTGGGAACTTATCATTTTGTTTTGGACTTGGCAAATGACTTTTTCTCCATTGCCATTGCTGATGAAGCTCAGAACCAGTTTGCCTTCATGTGGGAAGGTTGACAATGGACTTTTACCGTATTGCCCATGGGCTATGTTCATAGCCCCACCATTTGTCATGGTTTTGTGGCTAAAGACCTAGAAAAGTGGCAACATGCCGATACTGTTTCGGTGTATCATTACATTGATGATGTAATGCTAACCTCTGATTCTCTTGCAGATTTGGAGGCTGCTGTTCCCACTCTGGTCGCCCACTTTGAAAGTCAAGGATGGGCGATATATCGCAATAAGTTGCAAGGGCCTGGGTTGTCTGTCAAATTCTTGGGTATTGAATGGCCGGGTAAGACAAAAGTAATCCCTGAAGCAGTGATTGATAAGATTCAAGCCTTCCCATGCCCCACAGCAATAAGACAGCTGCAGACTTTTTTGGTTCTCCTGGGCTACTGGTGAGTGTTCATTCCCCAATTGGCACAGGTCCTAAAGCTTTATATAAGTTAACAAGGAAAGGAGGTAGATCGGATTGGGCTGACGAGGCCGAGCAGGACTTCGAACAAGCTAAGAGGGCTTTTAAACAAGCCCAAACTTTGTTAGTGGCTGACCCTAGCCACCCTTTTGAGTTATATGCATATTACATAAGAAGGCTATGGTTGGGGCTTATGGCAATGGACTAAGCGGTTGTGACAACTCATAGGATTTTGGAGTCAGTTATGGAGACAAGCAGAAAAGCGCTATAGTCTCATAGGGAAGCAATTGGCAGCCGTGTGCGCTGCCGCGCAGAGTATTGACACTATAACCCGGGAAGCCCCAGTAAAGATATTCGCCACCTATCCCATGAAAGGATGGGTACAGAATTGGGTCGCCCGGCCACGAAGTGGTGTGGCCCAGATGGCGACCCTGGCCATGTGGGGGGCCTATTTGGAACAGAGAAGCACGTTTGCTTCCAGTCCATTGAGTAAAGAATTGCAGCAAGTTTTAGGTCCCTTAACATATGCTGGGACACTGGACCCCGAGGCCACCTTACAAGTCCCCACGAAGGAAGTTTCCCTGTACAAAGTGGGGGTAGGTACCATGCCAGAACAGGCATGGTATACTGATGGGGCCAGCCAAGGGAAGGCCACTCAATGGACCACCATGGCTGTACACCCTCAGACAGATACCATCTGGTATGAATTAGGATTTGGTCAGACTAGCCAATGGGCTGTGAGGCCAGCCCCTTGGTGATATGTACCAACAGTTGGGCGGTATATAAAGGTCTTACCTTGTCATTACCAGAATGGAAGCACATGGATTGGTCAGTGGCCCATCGATTCCTGTGGGGACGATCCATGTGGGAAGACCTATGGGGTTGGGGGTTGTCTAAAGAAGTGACAGTGTACCATGTAGCGGCTCACTGCCCCCTTTAACATTCAAGCAATGATGAGGCAGATCAATTAAGTAAGCTTACCCTGCAGGTAAACAGTGCTCAGGACGTGGCCGTGTGGCTGTACCGAAAACTCTTACGTGCTGGAGTCCCCATGATGATGAAGGCTGCATGCCTCTGGGGTTTAGCTGTGGACGCAGAGGCTGCTTGGGCAGTGTGCCATGCGTGCCCCCAATGTTCCTTGTTACATCAGAGGCCACTGCTCAGGATTATGGGTCAAATTGAGCGAGGATGTATCTGGCTCACAAGATGGCAGGTAGATTTTATTGGGCCATTACCTCTGCATCAGCAGTGCCAATATGCTCTTCTGGCAGTTGACACAGACACAAGTCTACTTTATGTGTATCCCGCCCGCCAGGCAACCCAAGCTGGGACTGTGCGAGCATTACAACAGCTGTGTGCCATGTATGGCCGCCATTGACTATAGAAAGTGACAGAGGGTCCCAATTTAATGGGCAAATAGTGCAGCAATGGGCCCTCTGAAAGGGCATACAATGGGTATATCACATGCCTTACAATCCCTTAGCAGCTGGCATGATCAAGCATATAAATGGTCTTCTTAAAATGGGTCTGCGGGTATCAGCCCAAGTGACTCCAACCTTGCAGGGGTAGCGTGATCGCCTCTGGTTGGTAGTACAATGTTTAAATGAAAACCCTAGCAGGAAGGGGAGGCACAAGTAGAAGCCCTGTTGCAGCATGTAGCTGCCCCCATTCAATTACAGGTCACTATGAAGGATCCACTGTTAAAACCACAAGTATGGGGAGGGCAGATACTGCTGCCAGTGCCCTCTGTAATTCACGGAGGAGAAACAGTCTCCGTGTCATGGCCTTGGACTTTAAAAGCCCCCCCAGGTTTGGTGGGTAGCTCTGGTGGCACCCTGGGGAGACGAGGCACAGCGTCAATTAACTGTAACCCCCTGGATTACTGATGTATGGCCACTGAGGTTTACGGTGACCGTGCCTGCCACCACGGCCACCATACTGAAAGGCATGTTTATTTTGGCATTATTGCCCATCCTGAGTTCTCCCATACTGTTGCAGGTTGAAGAAAATGTCTCACCGACATTTGAAGAAAATGTCTCACCGGAATGCTGGAAGGCCCGAGAGTATGGTATACTTGCCCTGGACGCACACCACAAAGTGGCACTTTGCTGTCTAAGGATGACCAGCTGGGATGTGTACTGCTAGATGGGCATGACCTGCCTCTCTTGGTTACGCTTACACATTTGTCTTACCACCCCTAGGTGTTCTGCCAACAGCTTGCTGGCTTGGGCACATGTATATACTCAAGTATACAACACATCCCACGGCTGGGTGTGCACTGAACAACCGGCCAGTTCGGCTGATGGTTTGGCCTGGAGTACCGCCCTGCAACATAGAGCAATTGGACGTGATTGGAGACAGCTGACCGAATGACAGCAGAATGGGAAGCAGTTGGCTGGCAGGTTGAGAAACTCCTCCACTGGGACATGGACCCGCATCCTCTGTGGTTCAGTTATGCCCTGTAAAATGGATGAGGTTGGCTCCCCACTGAATGCCCCAAAGTGTATAGAACAAAAAGGGGATCCCTAAAGACTAGCAGGGGAGGTACCTCTACACTTGTGCAACACTACCCAAGTAGTGGTGGGCGGTTCCCGGTGGTGGAATGGCCAGCTGTACGTTGGAACTAAACCCACCGACAGGTTGCTGGCTGGGTACTTGTGGGTCTGTGGGTCCCATGGGTGGCCATACCTCCTAGGCAATTGGAGTGGGCGCTGTACTTGGGGATGCCCCTTCATCCTGAGTCGCATCGTTCCCACCTTAGATTAGAAACCCCAGAACTGGGATACAGTATATTATATATATTATAGATACAGTATGCATAGGACCAAATGGACACCTTGGTGGTTTTACGCATTGGCTATTTTCCTTCCTGGGGGAGGGGCCATCAAAGTTGAATTAGATGTAGAGGCCTTAGTGTGTCAAGCCCTGAATGCTTCAGAATATACTATAGCCCAATTAACAGAAGAAACTGACCAAATACGACAGGTCATGTTACAGAATCGAATGGCCCTAGGTTTGTTAACCACCGTGCAAGGAGGAACTTGCACATTAGTTCATACAGAATATTGTGTTTACATTCCTGATAATAAAGAATCCATTCAGGGAGCCCTGCAAGAAATGAGTCATGAAATACTAAATATACAGAAATCACAGGTAGACCCTGTACAAGACTGATGGGAGTCTCTAGGTACTATGGGCTCTTGGAGGAACCCTAACAGGCTTAGGGTGCATATTTCTATGCTGTTGTTGTCTATACTGCTGCTGTGGTGTTTGGTTGCAATGTACCCCCACAGCTGCTAAGGCCGCTGCTCTCGGGGGTGCAGTGTGTGAAGGTTAAAACTCAGGCAGTGGCCCAGCTGCTGGATCAGCTATTAGCTCACAAAGTCCTTGGCTCAGCTTCTTGTGGCTCCCAACTCAGCATGCCTTGTATCCAATTCATAAATCCTTGGCCCAGCACACATCGTCCCTGGGCACAGCAAAAATGATTCCGGAAAGTTGCACTTTGTGTTCCTTTGTATAATGCTTCAGCGATAACCTTAGTGTATAAATAACCATGCTAATAAAGAACGAACATGCCTATATATCTGGGTGACACTGCGGCTGTGCCGGTATGAGTGAACTTCCCTCTCCGCCTAAAGTCTTTTTCTGCCTCCCTCCCTCGCGAGATTCCGAGGAGGATGCAGTGCACACATGTTTTTTTTCTAAGATACATAACTCAATCTGCCACACCTGGCATACATATCTCAGTTGATTATTGATTGAAGTAAGAAAATATATTTCAAAAGCTTCAAAAAAGTGAAAATCACAAAGCTAATGTAAAATATACTATGAATCTCTGAAATAGAATTGATCAACCTCTTGTTATTCTCTAGCTCAGTGAAATTGCATTTTTTTTCAGTTGACATATTTAGATATCCTAGGCATTTTAAAACCAGATATTTAAGATCCAAAAAGTCTATTTGAGAATCACATATTCTGTATTTGCCATAACATAGCTGTTTTAGTATTGCATCATGAAGATGTGAATAGACATATCTCCTAATAGCTTATAATGAAAGCCCCCAATTAATCATCAGGAAGCCTCATCAGCCCTTTCACTTTGACTTGCCCTGAATTAGGGACCTGATGTATAGTCTTGACTCACAACAACTCTTGGAAAATGTAAAACATGGCATTAATTGAAACCATCTGTGTTTTACCATATGGAGTTGGTTTGACTTGAAAATTCAGGGAAACAACTGGTTTGACTCAATTTTTAATTGTATTAAGAGTTCATACTACTTAAAGCAATCAAATTAATTAGAAAATTCTATATTTATCATATTTCTTAATAGAAACAACACCTAAATGTGCCGTACCGTTTGCATAAGCTGATACCATTAGTTTCTGGTTTTTAACTTTCTACTTTTTTGGTTTTAGTTTCCATGTGTTGTATATTTCTGTTAATGAGGATGGAGTATTGGACTCAGGCTCCGAGTTCTCTGAGGCCCAGAACAAGTTCCTCCTCTAAACTCCAGCAGGTTGTGGTCCTTACTCTACACACACAAAGAGGACACTGAAAAGCTATGGATGGATTAGAATTTTGGTAAACTAAGCTTATCCTGCTAGGCCTTCTGACAACTAAAACATACCCCTTCCTTAATCAGGGCCACTTACTCTAGCCTCTGATGTGGTGGAAACTCTACAGGTTCAGGGCTCCTTGTGTCCCTAGTGCTGTCGCAGTGCCTGGCATGTGCCTAATGTGTGTAAGTATGTGAGCGTGTGTGAGTGTATTTGTGTGCGTGAAGTGTGTGCAAGTGTGTGTGAACGTGAGTGTGTCTGCACCTATGTGTGTGGGAGTGTGTGTGAATGAGTGTGTGGGGGCATGAGAGAGTGTGTGTGTGGGAGTATGTTGAGTATGTGTCAGTGTAAGAGTGTGTGAATGTGTGTGAATATATGAGTATGTGTGTGAGTGAGTGTGTGTATGTGTGGAGAGAAAGGAGGGAAGAGAGAGAAAACTTTACCATCTGAAACATAGCAGAGAAGAGAAAATGCAAGCAAAGGATTTTCCAGTTCAGCTGGTTATCGATCAATGCTTGATACACCAAGTGTGCCCTAAACACCTTAAGATCCATACATTAAACTTTATGAACTTTACTCATCAGGAAATCTTTCAGGTCTTTCTTTGTAGTCTGTTAACACTTTTGACAACTATAACAAGGATCTGAATTCCCACCCAAGGAACAGCCTATTAAGTGTGTGATGGATGCCACTTGTTGACACGTAACTGCAGCAAGAAGTGACATGCTCAGAATGAAAGATATAAACCGTATGCAACAGGGAAATACAGGAATGTGAATAAATCGAGTCTCTGTTCTTCTTCAGCCCTGCTTATGGAAAATGGGTGTGTGTGTGCGCCCTGGACTTTTGCTGTACAGAAAACGGATAATAAGTGAAGGAGTAAAAAGAGAAGGTCATGGTTAGGGAAATGGAAATAAGTACTAACTAGGTTACATGAATTTGTGGAGTTCTGAAAGGTGATGAGCAAGACAAGACTTAAGGAAGTTTTTCTGTGGGTTGTGAACGTATCTCTCCCTTATCATTTTTTTCAAAAACCCTTTTTGTTATAAAATAATTATAGATTCACAGGAAATTGCAAAGATAATAGAAATGTCCCAAGCACCCTTTCCTTTACCATTTTTGTTTATTTGCATTCCTTTGTTTGAGAAGTGGCTCCGAAGGGTTAAATTGCTTTTCCTTTATGCTTGGTGATCTGGTTGGTGTTTTCTCTGACTGTGACATCATGTCATGACAGACCACGTAAGGGTTTAGCCTTTTATGAGTCATATAATGAAAACCGACATATGAACTTCAAAAACAGTCTAAATATATTTAATGTGCATGAAGACTTACAAAACCTAAATAGATTCTGAAAAAACCTATATACTGCCATACAATGACATAATGATAATGATGATTGTAAGTTATGCAGAAAAAGATTTGTGATCTCTGTTTTAGGAGGCAAAAAATGTATGAAATAAATCTAGGGATTCTATAGCCCCAAATTGCAAACAACCCAAATGTCCATCAATAGGAAATCAGTTAAATAAATTATGGTATATTTATTCAATGGCAGGTCATACACATTTGAAAGCATGAGGAAAATATGTTTGAATCGTCATGGGAAATGTTCACAACATAGTATTCATTTTTTTTAAAAAAAAGCAAACACAAAACAAAAGTCTTTAATATAATCCCGCCTTTGTGGTTGTGTTCCTGTGTGAATCATCAACAGTTTCCATGTAGTCAAATACAATGGTCATTTCTCTGTCATCTTTCTTGACCTCAAAGTAGCACGTGATACAGTTCATCACTCGTCTTTCTTCAAACACATTCTACTCTTGCTTTCTGTGGCATCACATTCTTTTGGTTTTCCTCCTGGTTCTTATGCCTCCCCTCTCCTACTCCTCCCCATGACTGATCTCTACAAATGGAATTTCCTATGGCCTGGCCTTGGACTTTATTCATTTCTCTAGATTGCTCTCTCCCTAGATAAATGCATAAAGTCTCTTGGTTGAAAATACCATCCAAATGCTAATGGCTTGAGATTTATATCTCCAATTCTGGCTTTTCTCCTAGTTTTGGACCCTTATCTGCCATTGTCAACTTTAGGTTTACCCTTGAATGCCTCAAACGTCTCTCAAACTTCAAATGTCCAAAATGGCATTCTGATCTGTTGCCCTCCAAAACTTGTCTCTCCCCATTCCCGATCTTCCCTGTCTCCACAAATAATATCACTCTTTTTTTTTTTTTTAAA
>JAQZBX010071674.1:0-15200 GCA_029593785.1 Cabassous unicinctus | reverse complement strand
CCCCCCCCCCCCGCCCCGCCCCAATCTATCCTTTACCCTAGTGGCAAAATGATCTTTCTACAATGCTGATCTGTTCATTGCTTCTTCCTTAAAACCATCGTTCTCCATTACTGCTACAGTATTTAGTCTTAACTCTCATTACAAGGGCCTTCATCATCTGGCTCATCTCCTGTATTTCCCCCACCATAAATATCAAGCTCCAGCTATACTAATATGAGCAGTTTATTGAATGACCCATTGCATATGGTCTCCCCTCTGCTTGGAATGGCTTTCCTTCTCTAGTCTTGCTGGTTAACTGTACTGATTTTTCAAGGAACAATTCAAGCAGTATTGACTTTGTTTCCTCTCAGAATAGTGAGGTGTTTTTTATTTTGTTTTTGTTTTTTAAATTGTAACATATATACAATGTAAAAGTAATCATTTAACCACTTCCAAGTATACAGTTCAGTGACTACCTGCTTTTTTAGTCTTTTTTTGTCCTTTGGTCCTCCTTCTTCCCAACTCTCTGGGTTAATCCTGCTCTGTATCTTGTTCATTCATTCTCTTGTATTCATTAGTATGCTGCAACTATTTATGACTCTTTCTCCTCCTGGGTTCAAAGGCAGGTTTATATTTGTCTTATTACTTTTTGAATCCCTTTTGCTTATTTACACAATAGTTGGCTCTCATTACATGTTTGAATTCTCAATATCAAGATTAATGTCTTCATAATAGCTGAGATGAGTTAAACCCAAACCCAATTCTTGTCCTATTTTTCTAAACTTTTGGAATTTCTAATTATGTTATTCTCTTGCCCCTTAGACCACAAACTGATAATAGAACTAAAGTTATTATCTTATATAAAAAGTGAGACTCCCAGCACTACAGGAGTTAAGGGCTATTCTGTTAAACTTACAGAAAAGTCTTGTAGAATTTTGAGGCAACTACTGATCACTATATCTAAAATTGCTAGGAGAGATACGAGCTAGTTTAGATATTTCAAATCCTATAAATCAGTGCTGATTTGGTAGATATTTTACCTTAGCTGCTTTCTATATGGGAAATTATTGTTGCGTGTGTGTGTGTGTGTTTATATTGGCTGAATAAGTGCTTTACATACATTGCTTTTAATTTTCAAAATAAATCCTGAGAAGTTTTTGGTATTTCCATTATATGAAGAAACAGGCAGACAGGCTTAAGGAGACTTAGTATCTTGTCGAGGTCATAAATTAGTAAGAAGCAGATTATGATTAGATCCAAGTCTGTCTGACTCCATATTCGATGCTTTTTCACTGTACTACACTGCTTTCTGAATATGGCTGCTTGTTCATTGTATGTAAAAGTATTAACAGATATTTTACTCATTTTATAAACTGAAAAAGTAGATTGTAAGATTTTATCCATCCAGTCCTTCCAAAGAAGCTAAAGAAGAAAATTTGAGATTGTTCAACTTTTAGAGACCATTTAATCCAACTCCTTCATTTAGCATGTGAGGAAACTGACATACACAGGGTAGTTGGCTTGCCCAAGACCACACAGATAGTTGATCTGTAAGATTTTCTATATTAAGCTAATTGTGAACACTAGTGTGTAAAAATTATTATTTGAAAGGAATACCAGGTGCCTGATTTTTCCCTCAAGAAAAAGAGCCTGGAGTGGCTTTTAGAAAAGGGATGCTGAGGATCTGAGAGTAAGGACATGTTTCAGAGAAAATTCTGACTTGGTGTCATGACACATGGATATGCTTCAGTTCCTTTACTCATGTGATCCCTTAGTCTTGGTTTCTTTCCTTTTTAAAAATCTAGCCACAGTTTACTGATCTTATGCCAGCTGAAGTTGTTATTGGCATCAGCCTTATCAATGACCATTTAAGTGCCAACCATGGGCCAACTAATAGGGATACAAAGAAGTATAAAATCTAGTCACTATTCTCAAGAGGTTTTGTCTGTTTGAGAGTGGGGACAGTATATATTTAATTGCAGGGTAGTATATAAAGATGTCATAAGTGATATAGCTCTAGGAGCTCAGAAGAAGATTAGGTAAGTGTGCCCTGTGCTAGTAATTACAGAAGGTTTCTATATAGAAGAGGTTTGACTTAAGTTAGTCTTTAATGAAGAGTTGAAGTGGTGCGGAAGGAGGAAAAGACTGGGGATAAGAAACCATTGAAATAGCATGGGTATTAAATATTGAGATCCTGGTTGACTGGTTGCAGAACAGAAATGATGAAAGAGATATATTATTTTGACATGGTGAGTTGAGGAAGACTTGAAAACACTTTAGTGTCTTTTGTTTTGAAGAGTTGAAGTTTATTTTAAAATTCCAAGCATAGGAAACTAGGGAAATGATGATGCTCTTGATAGAAATTAGGAAGTCAGGAAGTTAATCTAGTTTTGAAGACAACTATGAAGAATCTCAAATTTACTGGAATACTTCACTTCCCATAATCTGTCTCAGCTCAGTAAATGGCAACTCCATTCTTTCACTTGCTTAGCCTAGAAATCTGGGAATCATCCTTGACCCCTTTTTCTCTATACCTACATCCAATCCATGGACAAATCTTTTTTGCTCTGCCTTCAGAATATATCCAGAATCCAACCAGTTTTCAATATTTCCTGGTCCAGGCTACCATCTTCTCTTGCTGAATTATTCAGTAGTCTTTCTGTTTCTGTCCTACCCATTGCCCCCCCGCCCCCAGTATGTCCCAATTCAGCAGCTAGAGTGATCCTATTAAAATGTAAGCAGATTCCCCTTACATTATTTTCTTCTATTTTAATCTCAACTCTTTGTACTCTCACTTTTGCTCAGTTCCCTTCAGCTTCCTTGCCCTTCTCACTGTTCCATAAAGCCTTTACATTTGCTATGTTTTCTTTCAGATATCCAAATGCCTAAATCCCTTATTCTTTCAGGTCTTAATTAAAATATCATCCTTTCTGTGAGGCCTTTCCTGGCCACCTTGATTTAAAATTACAGCATCCCTTCCACATATACTCTTCCTATCCCCTTTCCCTGCTTTGTTTCTTCTTTGTGCTTTTTGCTATTCGACACACTATATTTTTATTGTCTTGCTATCCTTACTATAATGTAAGGTCCATAAGGGTGGGGATTTTTGCCTGTTTTATCAATGCTGTATCCCCCAGCACCTGGAATAGTAGCTGATACAAAGTTTGTTGTATACGTTTTGTTGAATGAATGAATAACACAAATGGAATTTTAAAACAGGAACTTGAAGATCATGTGATCTAACATCTTTTTTTACTTTTTTCAGGCATAGAGGAAGAGGAAGTTTCTTTTCCATGTTTTTTTTTTTTTTTTACTTAAAATTTATATATAGTAAAATACACAAATCATATAGTTCAGTGCATTTTTATATGTGTAAACATGTAACCACCAACCACATCAAGATATAGAACATTTCCAAGACCTGAGAAGCTTCCTGCATGCCCTTTCTTAGTCATTATTTCCCAATATTACACTATTCTGACCTCCAGCACTATAAATTAGTTTTGCTTATTCTTTTTTTTTTTTTTTAAAGATTTATTTATTTATCCCCCCCTTGCTGCTTGAGCTTGCCGTGTCCATTTTGCCGTGCGTTTTTTCTGTGTCTGCTTATCTCCCTGTTGCTGTGAGGTCCTGCTGCATCAGCCCACCGCACCGCATGGGCCGGCCTGCCCTCACAAGGAGGCCCCGGGAAGCGAACCCGGGACCTTCCATATGGTAAACGGGAGCTCTATCCATTGAGCCACACCCGCTTTCCTTGCTTATTCGTGAACTTCATGTAAATGGAATAATTCCTTTATGGCTGAAATTTACTTTGCTCATCTTTATGTCTATGAGATTCATACATATTGATGAGTGTAGCCATAGTTCATTTTTCTAACTGCTGTATAGTATTTCATTGTATATCTATTCTATTGTTGGTGGACATTTGGGTTTTTAGCTGTTAGAAACAAAGCTGCTATGAACATTTTGGACATGTCCTTTTGGGCATAAGGATTCATTTCTTGACCAATTAGGAGTTAGCCTTATTTTGAAATATATATATTAAATTCTGAATTGAAGATGAATTATTAACTAATGAATTAATCTTGTACTATAAGATTATCTTAAACTTATTAAAATATTTGAGAACAGTTTGTGATCCATTCTTTTTTTCTTATACCTGACATAAAACAGGTACCATTTGATTTTTAACTATCCAGGCTTTTCACATTTCTCTTTCCTCTTAATTTGTCTTTTTTTTTGTTTTTGTTTTTGTTTTAAATTGTATTCTTTATTACTTGTTCTTTCTCCTCCAATAGATGGGAGAAATTTGTGCAGAAAAGAGCAAATGCAAGTTAGTTAATTTCAAAATGTGAATGTCAGAACTGGTTGGCTCTTTTCCTTTATTGTTGGCAGCAACAAGAAGAGTCATTTCTTTCTGACAGTTTGGTTGTACTGTGCATTCTAATTTTCTACTGTACTATACAGTTTGAAAAGCCATGAATATTTCTGGTTTCTGTCTTTTGTTAATAACTTAGATTTTGGAATATGTCAAGCAAAGGCTTTCTTTGTGACCCTAAATAAGAAATAGCTCTTGTTGGTTAAGAATGCAAATGAGCACCCCTTCAAATAAAGAAATATCCTTGAGAAATATTTTTCTAATTCTGGAAAAATTTTTTGGTCCCCATTTTGTGATGGTTTGAAGTTGTATGTACTCCAGAAAAGTATGTTCTTAAAGTTAATCCATTCCTGTAGGATCTTAAGTTAAAATGTGACCCACATCTTACTGGAGTCCTTTATAAGAGAATGAAATTCATACATAAAGAAAGTCATGGAAGAAAAAAGTTGGAAGCATTGAAACCTAGAAGAGAAGGGAGAGAAGACCAGCACATGCTCCCATGTGCCTTCCCATGTGGCAGACGAGTCCAGTCTTCAGGAAGAAGGTATCATTTTGATGATGCTTTGATTTGGGCATTTTCATGGCCTCAGAACTGTAAACTTGTAAGCTAATAAATTCCCCCTGTAAAAGCCAACCCATTTCTGGTATATTGCTTTTGGCATCCTAGCAAACTAGAACACTTTTGAAGTAATTTCTAAGCTAAGACTTGAAAGATAGGTAGGAGTCAAGGCACATGGGGTCTGGGTTAGCAATGGGGTAAAAGAGCACTGTAGGTGGATAGTTGCATGTGCAAAGACAGAGCAGGGCAGATTTGAGGATCTGCAGGCAATTCAGGGTGACTAGAGCAGCGGTTTTTAAATTATAATGTACATATGAATCTCTTATCTTGTTAAAAATTTCCTGGACTCCATCCTCATAGATTCTGACTAAATAATTAAGGATAGGGCCCATGAATTTGGATTTCTAAAGTGCCTACAGGTGATGAAGGTGCTCCTGGTCCAAATAGCACATTTTGCAAACCACTGATCTAGAGCATAGAAAGCAAGTGAAAAGGAGGGAGTAGGGGGTGGAAAGCAAGGGCTTCCATGAAAGATCCTACAACTAGTGTAAATAATTTGGACTTAGGTCAGTGGTAACCCCTTGAAGTGTGCTAAGCAGAGTAGTGACCTTGTCAGATTTGTGATTTCTGAGTGAACAGCAGTGGTGGAAATAATCTTTAGGGTTAAACTGCTGTGGCAGTTTGAGATTATTTATGAATTCCAAAAAGAGATATTGATTATGTTTGTAAACTGGTCTGTTCCTCCGGGTAGGATACCCTTTGATTGTATTAAATCCAAAAGTTTTATGTTTACCTGATTAAATTAAGATTAGTGCTTTGATTCGACCACATCAGTAGGCTCTGATCCAGGGTTGAGTCCCTGCCCCCTTGTTGGGCTGTATAAATGGACACTCACTCAGGAAGATACACAGGAGAACATAGAAGAAGACACAAGAGCCCCATAGACACGGAAGAGGTGAGAACTTTGATTCTGAGGCCCCGGAGAAAGCTGAGCCATTTGCCTGATAGTTTACAACTGACCTTGTGTAGAAACCAGAGCACCTGAGCCCAGAAAGAAACGAGTCCTCCCACCTACAGCTAAGGTAGGAAGAAGCTGGGCCCACAGAGCCTTAAGAGGAAGAGGAAGCCTGAACCCTCACAGAGATCAGCAGCCATCTTGCTTCAACATGTGGCAACAGACTTTGGTGAGGAACTGACCTTGAGTTGGACTCTTTAGGACCTTGTAATTGTAATCTTTTACCCCAAATCAATACCCTTTATAAAAGCCAACAGATTTCTGGTACTTTGCATCAGCACCCCTTTGGTTGACTATTAGAACTGCATCTATAATTGAAACTATACTGAGCAGTTAATGTCTCAGCAATAATTTATCAAACTATTAATAAGTATTGTTTTTCCCTCTGACTCAGTTCATTGAAAGAAAAAGCTTTGCTATCCTTTTTAATTTAGATGTATTATGTTAGTTAAAACAGTTCCTTCTTGCAAAGATATTAATTATCTTAATAAGTATTATTATAATTTAATTCATAATTACGTTAGTCCTGTTTGATGAAATTAAATTTTTGTCCAAATTGTACCATATAATAGCCTGAAGTTGTCTTTTTTATTATATTGGTTTACAAATAAAGTAGCCACTAATATTAATTGAATAGTAGAAATGACCTTAATGATACAAAGTAATTTGGGTTATTTTGTCTTATGCTTCCAAAAGTGTTAATTAGAAGGTTTTAATTTAGTTTATCTCAGTTATTTAAATACCATATCAGTTTTACAATGTTGCAAACATAAAGTAAGTTTAAAATATGTATTTAAATATATGAGGCATTAGGAAAAAAAAAATCTTAAGTCTCAATCCAGATAACCATTGTTAACATTATGGTATGCATTCCTCCTCCCCCCACCAAGTATTTATATACTCTTAGTCCCCCACCAAGCATTATATCATGAATATTTTCTTACTTTGTTAAAATTTTTTTCAGAACATAATTTTTAATAACAGCATGATTTTCTATTGAATAGATGTTTGATGATTTAGCCATTCCTTATTATCGAGCATATTTTTCCTCTGCTCATAACATCGAGGGGGCGGATGTGGTGCAAATGGTTGGGCATCCGTCTCCCATATGGAGGGACCTGGGTTTGATTCCCAGGACCTCCTGTTAAAATAAAGAAAAATATAGAAGGTGCGCTGGCCGCCAGGCCCCGCGCATGGGCGCACCCGCAGGCCCTGCCAAGCCACGCAGCAAGATGATGACTTGAGAGAGACATAAGGGAGAGCCAAGACGAGATGCGCCAAAAAACCAGGAACTGAGGTGGCGCAGGTGGCAGAACGCCTCTCTCCCACATCGGAGGTCCCCAGGATCGAATCCCGGTGAAGACAGGAGGAGGATGAGAAGAGAGGGCAGGAAACAGACATAGAGAATTGCCCAGCGAATGGACACAAAACAGCAAATGGGGATGGGATGGAGTGTTAAAATGGATAAAGTAAATAAATCTTAAAAAAAAATAACATCGATGAAATCTTTGTGTATAAATCTTTGTATACTTGATTATTTTCTTACGGTAGAAATAAAAATGTTCAATCAAAAGGTAAGACCTTAAAATATTAGGTATTGTCATACTGTTTTCTAGAAAGATTATTCCAATAATAAATATTATTTTAAAAAATATTTTCTAATTTGTTGTGTGGTGGTTTGAAGCTATATGTACCCCAGAAAAATGTGTTCCTAAATTTAATCCATTCCAATGGTGTGAACCGATTGTAAGTAGGACCTTTTGATGAGGCTAGTTCAGTTAAGGTGTGTCCCACCTCAACCAGGATGGATCCTAATCCTGTTACTTGAGTCCGGTATAAGAGAATGAAATTCAGGCACAGAGAGAGAGAAAGCCACAGGAAGCAAGAAACTGAAAGGAAACTGGGAAGAGAAGAAAGAGACCAGGAGACATGGCCATATGCTTTGCTATGTGACAGAGGAACCAAGGATCACCAGCAGCCAGCCCCAGAAGGCCGTAGTCTTTGGGGAGAAAGTATCGCCTTGATGGTGCCTTGATTTGGCCATTTTCCTGGCCTCAAAACTGTGAGCAAATAAATTCCCATTGTTTAACCTGATCCATTTCACGGTATTTGCTTAAGCAGCCTAGGAAACTAAAACAATATGCAAAGTTGTCTTACTTTAATTTATAATGCTTTGATTATAAGTGAGGTTGAGCATTGTAAATCGTTTTTAAGTGATATTTAATTATTAGATGTTAAAATATTTATAATAAGAGACATTTAAAAGAATACCTTATGCATTGTTTTGAAAAAGATAGTTCAACCAGGATTAATATTATATTATTGTAGTTATTTCTTTTAACAAATACTTTTTTGGGGGAATACATATTACTAAAACACCTACAAAATTCAAAGACCCAAAAAGGCATTTAGTGAAAAGTAATTGTCCCTTCTTGTCCTGTCCTACACTCCAGCTACCCATTTGCCCCACCGGCAACCATTGTTCTCAGTTTCTTATGTAGATCTCCAAAGATATATATGTAGGTCATATATATATGAGTATGTGTATGTGTGTATATAATAATATATTTGTGTGTGTATGTGTATTTTTATATACCAAAACATTAGACAAATTGTGGAGAACACTCACTAAAATACTGTCTGATTCAGATGTGCTATTGTATATTATATTGTGTACTAAAAATTAGAAAGGGTCTGAAAATGATTAGTATCTGACTACAGGCTCAGAAGGAAGAAAAGCTGGGTCTGGCAGCATTTGGCAGTAATTTTCTCTAAGACAAGTGGCCTCAGCTCTTTTTATTATTGGATCAAGTCTTTGACAACAGCACTTCTGTTTATAATACTGATTCTGTAGTACTATTCCAGAATGGAAAGCCAAGTTTTTGGAAATTAGACAGTTGATAACTGAAAGAAACTCTTTAAAGTACAAAAGCTATTTAGAGTATATTTTTTATGTAACATTTATGTAATCTAAAATTAAAATTAAATTCAGCAAAAAAAAAAAAAAGGTATTTGGAAGTATTTAGGAGAACATTTAGGGGAAAGATACTTTTATTCTTCAGCATTTTAGGATTTATTTGTTTTACAGTTAATAGTTTTAGCAAAATTTTTATAACTTTGTTGCTTAACAGTAAAAGTTTGAGCTTGAATAATTGCAAGTAAAATTCATCATCCTAAACACTTATTTACTTATTAAAAAACCAATCAGTCTCAATATCAACATTTAAAAAAATAGTATACCTTTAAAATATTTTTTATCAATTTTTATTTAATAGCATAGTAGTAATTTGCTTCATACATCAAATATCTTTGAGCTTGACTTGAATGCCACTGCTAAATGAGTGATCTGATCAATAGGAGTCAGAGGTTTAATTGGGGTCTACAGAGCTTTTATGTGTTACGGGAAAGATATTTGCTTTTGTGATACATTTTTTAAAGCTCTTATTTTCAAAAGTAAAATTGGAGGATATGTACTGAATACTACCTCTTTGAATGGCCCAGGATAAGTTAAGGGTATTATAAGAGTTTGCATTTGCTGGAATTTGAGTCTCCTGTTCCAGGTGAATTATTAGACTAGAAAGGCTGCTGAAAGAACTTGCACCTAATAGTTGTTTGTGATATTTGGGGAGTTTTAAGAAAGAGTTTGTCAGAGGTGGGAGAATATCATCCTGATTTTTTAAATTTTGAAATAATTATGTATTTATGGAAGAATTGCAAAGCCAGTACAGAGAATTCCCATATACCCTTCCCTCAGCTTTCTCTAATGTTAACATCTTATGACCATGGTACATTTATCAAAATGAAGAAATTCATCCAGAGTTTTTTAAGAAGTGAATTCAACAAACCTTTTGAACACTTTGTATGTGTAAAAGAGTGTTTTAGCTGCTGAAGTAGTTCCAGTGTTAGAAAACAATGGTTGCAAATAATAATAATAGACTGGTAAGCTTGGCATCATTTCTGAACAAGTTGTCAAACAGATTATCATTATGTTGTCAGTACTTAGAAAAGAAGGCACTGATCACTAGGAGCCAGCATAGGTTCACAAAGAACAAGGCATGCAAACACTAGCCTCCTTTTCTTACAGGGTTAGTAGACTGGTGGGAACATCAGAAGATGCTGTTACCACAACATATCAAGAGTTATAGCTATACTTATTAGATTTTAATTATATGCTGGGCATTGGGTTAAATGCTTTAAATAGAGTATCTCATTTAGTCCTCATTTTACAGTTGAGGAAAGGGACACTCAAAACTATACAGAAAGCATTTGCCAGCATCCTTTGATACCTTTGTAGACAAGAGAGAAAAATGTCTGAATAATTACGTAGGTAGGTGGATTTGTAATTGATTAAAATACCATATCCAAAGGCTGATGATTAGTGGGCTGATGTTAAATTCAACAGCAGTACATTCTTTACCCCCATATAATAAATTTTATTTATAGAGAAGTTTTAGATTATATAAAAGTTACATAAAAAATATAGGGGATTCCCATATAACTCCCCCCCCCACACACACACACATTTCAACAGAAGTACATTCTTTAGTGGTGTGCCTCAAGACCCTGTCTTCTCTCATGTCTTAATTAAGATTTTTATTGGTTACTCTTAAAATTGTGAGTGAGAGTGTGGTGTTTTGAAGCTATAAGCACCCCCAAAAAACATGTTCTTAAATCTAATCCATTCCTGTGGGTGCAAACCCATTGTAAGTAGGGCCTTTTGATGAGGCTACTTCAGTTAAGGTGTAACCCACCTTATTCAGGATGGATCTTGATCCTCTTACCTGGAGTTCTTTATAAACGGAATGAATACAAAGAGAGAGAGAATGCCATAGATGCAAGAAGCTGAAAACAGCAAAACCCAGAAGAGATGGGAGAGACCAGCAGATGCCATGTGCCTTGCCATGTGGCAGAGGATCCAAGGATTGCCAGCAGCTGGTCTTCGGGAAGACAGCATCACCTTCATGATGTCTTGATTTGGATGTTCTCATGGCCTCATATTGTAAGCTAATAAATTCCCATTGTTAAAAGCTAACCCATTTCATGGTATCTCCTTTGAGCAGCCTAGCAAACTAAAACAGAGAGCTAGTGTGTTATGTAATAGAATCAGGACCCCTCCCTGCCCCCAAATTTAAATAATTAGAATGACAGGTGGCATCTATGAATATATTTGTTAGAAATGACCCGTTTTGTATTTCATGTATAGATATGTGATAATGTCAAAGCCATACAAATGAATTTTTAAAAAAGAATCTGCACAATTTTGGGATGGGAGACTTGGAATGCTAATAGCAGATTTTTTTTTATTCAAATTTCTGTGTTTATTTACATATTGCATATCTCAAAAAGTTTTTTAAAAAAATGAAGTTTCAGCAGGAAGTCAGCAAATGCTCAGGCACCTGCTTATCTTTAGCACTTGGGGAAAAGGACGATGGGAGTCTTGATGACAGAACTTCAAATGTTCCAGTCACTTTCCAAGGAAATGCCACATTTGCTCTTCTTCATTACTTTCTTTATTCAGCAAAGATGATACAGATTCAACAAATGATCCTGCTTCTTCGTCAGTGCAACAGAAAGGGCTGTCACATACCTGTACTTTGTACAATTCATAGCCCCTCAATCACACTTCTTCATAAGCAATGCTTCTAACATTCATGAATAGGTCCAATAACTTGAAGAGCAAAAGCCTTGTTTTTGAATTTGCCATTAAAAGTAAACTGCTTTTCTGGTTTTCCATCTGCCACCTTATAAATTCTAAACCAATTAAGTGTAGCTTCCAAGTAACCAGGTTTGTATTCTGACATCACCAATATCATTAAACTTTGAGGCTTCAGGATCATTCACATTGATAGCAATTAATTTCCAATCTGTTTCATCCTCATCGATAAGAGCCAAAATTCCAAGGATCTTCACATGAATACTCTCTCCACAAGCAGTAGATGTTTGAAAAAATAAATAAAAGCAGAGGTGTATGCCTGGGTGTCTGTCTTCCCTCTTTTTTGGCTGGTTTGTGAGTCAGTGTTTTATTATAACTTCCCCTAAGGCTGATGCCCACTTAAACTACATTATTTTGAAGCATGTTGTAAAAAATACAGTTGATTATCATTTTTATTCTGCATCTGGCTCAGTGTTTTTAGTTCTGTTTGCCACATTTTAAGGAGGACATTGATAAATAATGTATCCAGAGGACAGTCATCAGAATGAAGCTGTGTCTTGAAACAGATACTTACTAGGTAATTGAAACATTTGAGGTTGTTCAGCCTGGAAGAAAGACTTTAATCTTAGTGGGGTCATGGTAATGCTTTTCAAATTAGGTAATTGGATGTTCTTTAATGTTCTTCCTCACTCAGATCTCTTATTCTGTGAAACACATGAAAGGATGGCATATAGAAAAGGGATTAAACACATCTTTTGCATTACCAGAGACTAGAACTGAGAACAGTGAATGAAAGATGAAGGGAAATATTGGTTCATGATGAAAAAGACTCTTCTAACAGTTGAAGATGGGGTGTCCATTCTCTCTTTGAAGCATTAAATTAACTTGTACTGTGTAGGGTTTAATCAGGTTATCCTCCAAGGACTTTCCAACTTTTTATTTCATCATTGGTTATAAGTCTCCACAGCAAAACTTTCTTTTGGATTTATCACTTATTCTCAGTACTTTATGGTTTTGTATAACATCAAATGTTAGAAAAAACTATATTTTCTTGATTATCAACTTTTCTTTTTTTGAGGTACCAGGGCCAGGGATTGAACCTGGGACCTCATATGTGGGAAGTTGGTGCTCAGCGACTGAGCTATATCGGCAACCCTGAGTTAGTTTTTTCATCTGTTTGTGGTTTTTTGTTTTTAGGATGTACAGGGGATCGAACCTGGGACCTCATATGTGGGAAGCAGGCGCTCAACCGCTTAAGCTACATCTGCTCCCGATGATCAACTTCTGAAATTAGCAATATTAGGATATAAAACAAATTTAACAAGATATTTTAAAGTTTATTTACAATTCCAAAGGAAATAAAAATTTTATTAAGGTTTGTTTTAGAAATATCACAGACTATTTGAAGTTGTTCTTAAATATTATGGTATAAAATACCATTAAATTTAAATATTTTAATTGTTTATCCTTTCCACGTTAAAAAAGGTTAAGTTAATATAAAAAAATTGAAACCAAGGGTTATTAACTTCTAAATGATTGAGGTATTTAAATCCAAAATGAAATAAGCTGTTTTTTTTTTTCATTGTCCCTTGAAGAACTGTGGAACTTTTCTGCCTTTATGACTTTGTTTGTATTTTTCATCCTAAGAATACCTTTGCCCTTCCTTTATGACTATATAAAGTCTAGTCCTCAAGACTTTTTCCCAGACCTGTTTCTTCTCAGGTATCTCCATCCAACACTGGTATTTTTCTTCCTATTCTAACAGTTTGGTATTATAGAAGCACTCTGTCTCATACTTTTGTGAATTGTTTCCTCATTGCTTCACACATATAAGTTTTCTTTTTTGTTTTGTTTTTTTAATCAATAAGATTATCAGCACTTTGAGGACTTCTTGACTAGGGTATGAAAACTATTGAATAATTATAATTTAGAAACTTAGTTATTTGAATTTCAGCTAATACAGAAACAATTAGTAGTAGAAATGGAAAGTCTATGCAGAACTGCCATTTGTTTAATTTCTACTTTTATCTCCAATGTATCTTTATTTTTTACTTTTATCCAGTGTATTATAAAATCTATATATGATAGTAATATATCAATTGAAATATAGAAAAATAAGGGAAAAAATTCCTTTCATCCTTACATTGTAATACCACTGTCCATAATTGTGAGGTTTCCTTCTAGTTGCTTTTTTTCAATGCATATGCTAATTTCTTTGTAATTATTCCTCAAAAGTGACAGCTATTTTAAATGCTTATTTCAAAAAGAAATTTCTCATAAGAATAAAGAATAATCAGGAGATATGTAACAGAAAGCTGAAAAGTGCCAGTGGTTTACTTTTTACATTGTCATGTTAATATGAATACCAAAATAGTTACTAGAAAAAATAAAATATATTACAAATATTCAAGAAATATGTGTCAATGTCTAATTGAATCATAGATGAAATCAAATTAAAATCATTAACTTCATTTTTTTATAATCTCTAGTCTCTGTACAAAATCTTTTTCATACCCAGTATGTGTTTCACACTTAGAATTTTAAAAAATCAAGCCAGTATTACCATACTGGTGATCTATTTGCCTTCTTCAGTAAAGCTAATAACCTCCATTTTGATGACAGCTGTTCACTGTTTCTTCATCTGGAGCTTCTCTGCAATGTAAATTATTTTCCAATTATTATATTGCTTCAATTTAAGAAATTCTGAAGGCATTTGGGAAATATGTAAATTTACTGGGCATAACCTTAGAACCCTTGAATAGCATGACATCAGACTACAACTTGGAAAGTGGATATATTGGCTAGAAAATCTTGAATTGGGCTAAGAATCGTGTAATATTGTTTTTCATGCATGTTTGTAGAAACTAATTGTTCATTATATGCTAATGCTACATCTCAAGTAATTATACTAATGAAGGCTGGATAATTCAAAGTCACTTTTTATTTGACATGATATATGATTATATTTGCATTACTACATTTTAGAGTGTAAATGAACTTTAAAACTTGTGTGGTCCATTAGTATTGAGTGGAAACATTTTTTTTCAAACTCCAATATAGAACATCAACAGGATACAAATAAAAATATTTTTTTATCTAACTTTAAGTACAGATTTATAACTTTAACTTGTGATAAAGTCAGTTAGTGACATTGAAGGTTGTTAATTTCGTCTATTATGTAAAGGATTTGTAGGGATGGAAGTGCAATGAGGATTAGAATTGAAGGTAGACTGTTTAAATTGTCATTTTCTTCATGGAGTTATATTACATACCATTTTATCCCTAGCACTTAATAGTGCCTGCATAAGAGATTCCAAATGTATCTTTTTTTTTTTTAAATTTATTGAAGTATATCATTGATACCTGAACATACATAAACAATAAGTGTTCAGTAAACATTGTGAACTTACAAAACAAACATGCATAACATCATACAGGGCACCCACATATCACCCTACCACAAATACTTTGCATTGTTGTGAAACATTTGTTAACATATCATGAAAGAGCATCGTCAAAGTTTTACTACTAACTATAGTCCATCGCTTACTCCCCTATACATTTTTTTTAAGGATTTATTGATCTATTTATTTACTTTTGTCCATTTTTACCCCCC
>JAQZBX010071673.1:0-15200 GCA_029593785.1 Cabassous unicinctus | reverse complement strand
CAGTTCAGTAAACCTGCAGGACACATTTCATTTGATGTCAATGTCTGAGAGTCATTCTTAAGATGATGATTTCTTTTCCTTGGGGCTTTACAGGCACCCCCCTTTCCACAGTCTTGCCCAATGGCCATTTTCTTGGTTCTGCCATCATCAAGCTCTGGGTGTCAACCAAGCTCCAGATCTCACCCTCGAAGAGCATGGGAGTGATTGCCACACCTCATCCAATCTTTGGGTTAGAGACTTAACCCCCTAGTACAGTGAGGTGAAGGCAACATCCTCCCTATCCTTTGGTATACAGGTTCAACACTCTCAGAGTAATGAGTTGGCCACCTGGCTTTCCCAAATCCATGGGGGTCAGATGCACCCTACTCAAAACTATGGGATGCCTATCTTAACTACCCTAATCCTTGAAGAATGTGCCCCACACTATTTGTACCCTCGGGTTGCAACACTTTCCCCAAACATTGAATGGGAACATCCACCTTCTTCAACTACTTTTGCAAACACACCATCTCTGTACACATGGGTGGGGTTCATCTCTTGGCCCGACGTGATGTCTTAATCACCTTGGATTAAGATCTCAGCTTCCATGGTTTTCCTCTTAAAGATATTTCTCCTTCAATCTCTCAAATTCATATCGCTTTTATTCCAAGCTGACAATGGTTTTGTTCACACAGCTCTCTCAAAAAGTTTGTTGGTTTAGCATTCAAGAAGCAGGGGTCCAAGCCATCAGAAAGTGAGACATTCCACAATTCTTTCTGAGATAACTGGATCTTAAACCTGATTTACAAGTTTCAAGTTTAGTTAAGTTCTCAAATATGGCACGATTTTCTGGTAGTCTGAGATGCTGAGGCTTGGAAATTCCAGAATCAGTTTCTGTCTCCTTTGTGCACAACAGTTAAAGCTTCAGCGTATTTCTTTCATATAGTATTTTGCTTTAAGCTACAAAAAGAAGCCAAGCCACATTCTCTGGGTTTGCTTTGGAAAGTTTTTCAGTTAAATGCACAGGCTCACGATTTTCAAATTCTTCCTTCCATAAGACATCAGGAGCTAATCTTGTTAAGTTCTCTGTGATTTCAAAATACAGATTGCCTTACCTCCAGTTTCCAATAATAGTTTCATCATTTACTTTTAAGGCCTCAAAAAAAGTCTCTTTAGCATCCATCTCACAATTATTTCCTTCTAAAGCCTTCTCAAAAATAACATTAAGCTCCATATTACTATCAACTGTCTCTGCAAAGCAATCTAGGCCTTTTCCATCATGCATCTCACAATTCCTTCAAAAAATTCCCCTTACCTATTTATAAAACCATTCCAGCATTTTGGTAATTGCAAAAGCACTTCACCACTCCTCAGTACCACATTCTGTATTAGTGAGTGAAAGAGGTGCTGATGCAGAACAACAGTAATGGGTTGATTTTTATAAAGGGTATTTACTTCGAGTAGAATCTCACAGTTAACACCCCATAAAGCTTCAGTTACTTTGTTCATCAAATCTATTGCCACTTGTAGGAGCAAGATGTCTGCTGCTATCTGTAAAGGTTCAGGCTTCCTGTGTTCCTGTCTTCACAGTGCTTGGCTCCCTGCTGGCTCACCTGCTCTGTTATCTCTGCAAGGCCAGCAGTAGACTATTAGGTGAATGGCTTGATTCTCTTTCTGGGGCCATCTTTCTTTCTTCATGGACATGCTCTTCTGTGCACATACTTCCTGCAGCTCCAGTTCTAGACTCTAGCATCAAAATATCAACATCAAAACACCAACATCAAAACTTCAACACTGTCATTTGCCATGTCTTTTATCTATGTGCCCCACACACCAAGGAATAAGGACTCAATGCCCTACTGATGTGGCCCAATCAAATGCTCAATCATAATTTAATCACACCCAGAGGAACAGACCATTTGCAAACATAATCTAATATCTATTTAAGGGAGTTCATAAATAATACCAAACTGCTACAGTGATGAATGACACAATCCAAGAAATTGAAAAAACACTGGAAGCACAAAACAGCAGAATTGAGCAGGCAGAGGAAAGAATCTGCGATGTGGAAGACAGTACGTCTGATATCAAAAGATAATAAAACAGATAGATAAAAAGATAGTAAAATTTCAGCAGGGACTTAAGGATTTGAATGAAAATATAAAACACACATACATATTATAGGTATCACAGAGGGAAAGGGGACAGGAGTGTTGGAAGAAATAATGGCTGAAAAATTCCAGGCCACCTTGAAGCAGCACCAGGCTGAGGGGAGAGACGAATCTGCTGAGGAAGCCGGATTCACCTAAGAGCCCAGGGATACTGAGGCTTGGCTCCAGAGGGGGTGGGGTCAGCCAATTTTATTGTTATGCACTGACAAGCATCAGAGCTTCAGCTTCCCTGGGGAAGGCCAAGAAGTGGGAAGTGCTTAATTAGTTTCCATGAGCCTATGTAGGGTCTCTTCATTAAAGGGGCTGATCTAGAAGAGGCCTTCTTTTCAAACCCTAATTTCTCCAAAAAAAAAGAAGACTGTCACTTTTTAAAAAAAAATAATTTTTAACCTAGTTTAATCGCTAAAATCTGCCTCAAAACCTGCAGGTAGAACCTTGCAGGGCAATTGATTGATGAACACAAGCAGGCTGAGAGGTTCCACAAGGGACGAAGAAGGAACACTGTTCTTGCTTACCTTTGTTTGACTACTTGCTTTAGTGGTTCTTTGATTTTTCTTTATTTGTTATCTCTTGCTTTTCTTTCCTCTTTCCTGCCTCCTTTCTTTTTCTTTTTTTTCTCTCTTTTTTTTAAATTAGGTGCTGCCAGCTTGTCTCTTCTTTGCTGTGCTACTTATTCCATGATTTCCCATTCTCTGTCTATATTGATTTAGTCTCCCAATACTATCTCTTTTCCTTCCCTCATCTTTCTGCCTTCTGCTTTCTGTTGTGGTTCTTATATACCACCTTTTTTCATTAACCCACAACTTCAAGGATGTCAATTTCTATTCTAACTATTCTGTTTTCTTCTTTTATTACTATTATTAACTTTTTCCTTTCAGCCCTTTCTTTACTCTTTCTCTTCTCATCATTCTGGCCTTCTAAATCATCATATATTTTTTCCTCTATAGGGTTTCCCAGTCCATTGTAGGCACTTCACTTTTTTCCCTATTACTCTACACTGTCTACATGAGTTAAATATTCATTTTACTAAGCCTTATATGGCCCCTCTTCTAACTTTTATCAATATTACTATAATCCTTCTTCCTTTGTGACATTTATTACTCCTCTGGCCCTAATCTTTTTCCTTCAAGGGAACATAGAAAGAAGCAAGGAAATAAAATAAGAAAAACAAAGTGTCAAAGAGAAAACTTAACACACACAGAACCACCAGCTAAATAAAACTCTAGAGCAGAGAGAAAAGCTAATCAACTGAATAAACCCATGAAGAGAAAATGATAAGCAGAGGACAACAAAAAATTACAAACCACACTGAGAAACAGGAATACATGAACCAGTCCAATGAACAAACTAAAAACCTGGAAGACATGCAGAACATTGAACAACCAATCAAAGTTTTCCAAACAAATATCTTGGACCAACTTAATGAAGTGAAGAAAGAGATTAAGGATATTAAGAAGACACAGGGAGAACATACTGAAGAAACTGTAAACAGACATAAAAAGATAAGGGATATGATGGCCATCAATGGCACAATCCAAGAAATCAAAAAGACGCTGGATTCACATAGCAAATTTGAACAAGCAGAAGAAAGAATTAATGATATGGAATACAATACATCTGAAATCAAACAGCAGAACAAATAGATAAAAAGATTTAAAAAATTGAGCAGGGACTCAGGGATTTAACTGACAACACAAAATGCACAAACATATGCATTATATGCATCCCAAAAGGAGAAGATCAAGGAAAGGTAACAGAAGAACTGTTGAAGGAAATAATGGCTGAAAGATTCCCAACCCTATTGAGAGAGATGGATGCACATGTCCAGGAAGCACAGCACACCCAAATAGTATAAATCCCAACAGACCAACTCCAAGACATATACTTGTCAAAATGTCCAATGCTCAAGAGAAAGAGAACATACTCAAGGCAGCAAGAGAAAAGAGAACCATCACATACAAGGGAAACACAATAAGATTAAGTGCTGATTTCTCCTCTGAAACCATGGAGGCAAGAAGACAGTGGTGTGACATCGTTAAAGTACTAAAAAAAAATCTTCCAGCCACAAATTCTTTATCCAGCAAAACTGGCATTCAAAAATGATGGAGAGTTCAAAATATTCACGGATAAACAGAAATTAAGAGAGTATGCCAATAAGAAGCCTGCACTTCAAGAAATATTAAAGGAAGTTCTACAAGTTGAAAGGAAAAATCAGAGGAGAGAGTGTAGAAGGAGAGTGTAGGAACAACTAAAAAGACAAAAAGAGAAATGAAAACAACATATGACATACGTCAACCCAAAGAAAATATGGCTGATGTAAGAAATTCATTACGAGTAATAACACTGAATGTTAATGGATTAAACTCACCAGTCAAGAAACACAGATTGGCAAAATGAATAAAGAAATATGATCTATCTATATGCTGTCTACAAGAAACCCACTTTCGACCCAGCGATTCAAGGAGGCCAAAAGTGAATGGCTGGAAAATAATTTTACAGGCAAACAATAGCTAAAAAAGGGCAGGAGTAGCTATCCTAATATCAGACAAAATGTACTTTAAATGCAAAACTATTGTAAGAGAAAAGATGGACACTATATATTAGCAAAAGTGGTAATCTCTCAAGAAGAGAGAACCATCATAAACATATATGCACCTAATCAGGGTGCCTGAAAATACATGAGGCAAACTCTGGAAAAACAAAGTGGAGAAATAAATGCCTCTACAATTATAGTGGGGGACTATACTACACTATTATCACCATTAGACAGAACATTTACACAGAATCAATAAAGAAAGAAAGACTCTGAATAATACATTAGAGGACCTGGACCTAATAGACATATACAGAACACTACACACAAATACAGCAGAATTTATATTCTTCTCGAGTGTACATGTATCACAATCCAAGATAGACCACATTCTAGGCCACAGAACAACTCTCAATGAATTCAGAAAGTTTGAGATTATACACAGTAATTTCTCTGACCAAAATGGAATGAAATTGGAAATCACTAAGGGCCAGAGAAACAGATTGGGCACAAAGATATGGAAGTTAAAAAACACACCCTCAGACAAACAGTGGGTCAAGGATAAATCTCAAAAGAAATCAGTAACTACCTTGAAACAAATGAAAATGACAACACAACATATCAAAACCTATGGAATGCAGTGAAAGCTGTCCTGAGAGGGAAGTTCATAGCCATAAATACATATATTAAAAAAGAAGAAAGAGCTAAAATTGAAGACCTACCTGCACACCTGTAGGAATTGGAAAAACAACTACAAACTAAACCTAAAGGAAATAGAAAGAAGAAAATAACAAAGATTAGAGCAGAACTAAATGAAATAGAGAATAGGAAAGCATTAGAGAAAATAAACAAAACCAAAAGTTGGTTCTTTTAGAAGATTAATAAAATTGGCAAACCCTTAACCAGACTTACAAAGAAAATGAGAAAACAGATGCAAATACACAAAATAAGGAATGAGCAAAGTATATCACAACTGACTGCACAGAAATAAAGAGTATCATAAAAGGATATTTTGAAAAATTATATGCCAACAAGAATGATAATTTAGAGGAAATGGACAAATTTCTAGAAACTCACAAACAGCCTACATTGATGAAAGAAGAAATTGATTAACTTAACAGTCCAAATACAAGTAAAGGGATAGAATCAGTCATCAAAACCATCCCAATTAAGAAGAGCCCAGGACCAGACAGTTCACAGCTGAATATTATTAAACATTCCAGAAAGAGCTAACACCAATCCTGCTTATGCTCTTCCAAAAAATAGAAGTAGAAATAATATTGCCTAACTCACTCTATGATGCCAACATTACCCTAATACCAAAGCCAAACAATGATACTATGAGAAAGAAAAATTAGAGAGCAATTTCTCTAATGAACCTAGATGCTAAAATCCTCAACAAAATACCTGCTAATTGCATTCAAAAACATATCCAAAAAATTATACATCATGACCAAGTGGGCTTTATCCTGGGTATGCAAGGATGGTTCAATATAAGAAGATAAATCAATGTAATACACCACATAAACATATTGAATGACAAAAATCACATGATCATCTCTATAGATGCAGAAAAAGCATTCAACAAAATACAACAACCTTTCCTGATAAAAACACTGCAAAAGATAATAATAGAAGGAAAGTTTCTGAACATGATAAAGGGTATATATGAAAAACCCAAAGCTAACATCATATTCAATGGTGAAATCCTAATAGCCTCCCCTCTGAGATTGGGAAGAAGACAAGGATGCCCACTATCACCACTCCTATTTAACATTGTCTTAGAAGTACTTGCTAGAGCACTGAGGCAAGAAAAAGATATAAAAGGCATCCAGATTGGAAAAGAAGAAGTAAAAATTTCATTATTTGCAGATGACATGATCCTATATGTAGAAAGCCCTGAGAAATCTGCACCAAACTTCTAGAACTTATAAAGGAGTTCAGTAGTGTCACAGGCTATAAGATCAATGCTCAAAAATCAGTAGTGTTTCTGTACACCAATAACTAGCAATCTAAGGAGGAAATCAAGAAAAAAATATCGTTTACAGTAGTAATGAAAAGAATCAAAATACCTAGGAATAAATTTAACTGAAGATGCAAAGGACTTTTATACAGAAACTACACAAAACTGTTAAAGGAAATCAAAGAAGACTTAAATAAATGGAAGAATATTCCCTGTTCATGGATAGGAAGACTAAACATCATCAAGATGTCTATCCTGCCCAAACTAATCTACAGATTTAATGTAATCCAAATAAAAATCAACACTATTTTTAAGGAACTGGAAAAATTAACTGCAAAACATATTTGAAAGGTAAGAGGCCCCAAATGGCCAAAGATATATTGAAAAAGAAAAATGAATTTGGAGGTATCACACTACATGACTTTAAACATACTACAAAGCTAGAGTGGTCAAAACTGCATGGTATTGGCACAAGGATAGACATACTGACCAATGGAATTGAATTGAGAGTTCTGATAACGATCCTCGCATATGCAATCATCTGATATTTGACAAGGCCACCAAGCTCACTCAGTGGGACAGAATGGCCTCTTCAACAAGTGGTGCTTGGAGAACTAGATATTCATATCCAAAAGAATGAGAGAGGAACAACATCTCACACCTCATATGAAAATCAACTCAAGATGGATCAAAGATCTAAATATAAGAGCAAAAACCATAAAGATCTTGGAAGATAATGTAGGCAAACATCTACAAGACCTTGTAATTGGAAATGGTTTCATAAACTTCACACCCAAAGCATGAGCAGCAAAAGAACGAATAGATAAAAGGGATCTCCTCAAAATTAAAAACTTCTGCACCTCAAAGGACGTTATCAGGGAAATAAAAAGGTAGCCGACTCAATGGGAGAAAATATTTGGCAAACATATATCTGATAGGAACCTAATATCCTGCATATATAAAGAAATCTTACACTTCAAAAATAAAAAGACAACCCATTTAAAAATGGGCAAGTGATCTGAAAAGACACTTCTCCGAGGAAAAAATACAAATGGCTAAAAAGCACATGAAAAAAATGCGCAACATTGCTAGCTATTAGGGAAATGCAAATCAAAACTTCAATGAGACACCATCTTACAACCATTAGAATGGTGGCTATTAAAAAAAAACATCAGAATATAAGTGCTGGAGAGGATGTGGAGGAATGGGAACCATCATCTGTTGGAGAAGATGCTGAGAGTCAGAGCATAAAGGGTTAAGCATTCAACAAGCATGCTTGCTGGCAGAGACATGTTAGTAAATGTCTCCAAGGTCTCTGCATATTGCAGACGTCAATAGGAGGAAGCAGAGTGGGATGAACCCACCACTAAGAAGTTACTGTATAAATTCCTAAGAAAAACTATCTAGTAATACAGGAACAGGTGGCGCTCTCACGCACCAAACTGAGATATTAGATAGACTAAGGCATTTAGGGCTAGAAACAGTGTTTATACTTATGCCCCTTGGTAGACTGCCAGAGAAGGCAGTGTTTTTGCTGTAGTAAGAGAAACATAGTGGGAGAGCAAGAATACCCAGGATACTGGGGGGAGAAGTGGGAGAGGGACCAGTGAACATGGGATTTGTGGGTATGAGGTTGAAAGTGCAGGGGTGGGAATGCTCTTGTGGCAATATGACAAGGGACTGTCACTGGTTTTGGTTGTTGGTTGGGGTGGGATTCAGGATGGGGCACATCTGGAGTAGGCTTCTGGGGAGGATGTGAGTGTTCATCCTGTCATAATGTGTTGTGTCAGTGCATGGAGGCCCACATGGTGAATGGGAAGGAGATGGACCCCCATCTTTCAGGGGACCAATTCACACAGAAACAGACTGGTGGGAGTCTCTTATGAGCAAGGATGGATCCTAATAGGGGAGGACAATCAGTGTGTCAAGACCTTTTGTTGCATGTAACTATGAATCTTGTCATCCAATGAGTCAAGCCAGGGGGGTGTCATGGGCCCCAGGAGAATCAGGAGGGAGGAACAGAATAGATCAAACAGGTTGTATTTAGCAGTCAATTGAAATGTTTTTCATTACCTTACAGTGATAGACACAGGACATGGTAAACATCATCAAAAATTATTAAATTTTGCAGTCTAAAATGTAAACTATACTGTAAACCATTGACAATGTTTAGTAGGTATGTTTCACTATCTGTATAACAGTAATAACAATGCTACCATCCACATACAAAAAGGTTTTAATATGGGGTGAGGAAAGGGAGAGGAGGTTGGGTATATGAGAGTCTCTAGTATTCTGTGTGTGAATTTGCTGTGACCTAAAACTTCTTTGAAAATAAAATGAAAATTTGGGAGACACTGGGGAGTGAGAGAAGGAAGGTGCCACAGTAGAGACTGGACACTCAATAATGCAGTGATAAAAGGCAAAATGTAAAAATTTTTAAATTTGTTTTTGTTTTTTCCCATTTTTTGAATATCCCAATCCTTTAATTTAATTTAATTTTTAGTGTTTTTTTATGTTTCCAGGTATTTTACCTCTTATATTTAAACTTATCATTATTATTTCATTTCCTATTAATTGTATTTGGCTATTATATGGGCTTCATCTTTAAGGAAGGTTTGGATCACAAAGGGTTATAACAGGGGAAGGAGAGGATCATTGGTGAGGGGTGTCAGGGATGGGGGTTTCATGGGAGGATATTCACCTGAATATACATAAAAGATATATAAATTTGTTCAAATGTTCAAGGGGTGGGGCATGGTCACAGTGGGTGGAAAATCACTCAATAAATGAGACAATGCTGAATTCCCAGTCTGGAGAGCTCTGCCACATTATCCAAGGGAGCAGCAACAGGCCCCCAAGTGCAGGGGCAGTGTCTGGCAAAGGAGGATGGTCCACCAATGGGTTCTTGTTATTGATGACTAGCCTTATGAGTCTTTGCTCTTGTAAATGAAACTTAGGCAATTGTTATGGGGTGCCTAAGGGTGGCCACCTGAGAGCCTCCTTGTTTCTCAAAAGTGGCCTTTCTCTAAGCCAAACTCAGCTTATTAATGCATTACCTTTGCCCCAGTGTGCTACATGACTCCCAGGGTTGAGCCTCCCTGACAATGAGGGATTACTACCAAGTGCCAACTGGAAATACAACTGGAAAAAGATCTTGAATAAAAGGAGGGGAAAGGTAAAGGCAAATGAGTTCATATGGCTAAGAGATTTCAAAGAGAGTCGGACGGTCATCCCAGAGGTAATGCTTATGCCCACCTCAGTAGGATCTCATAGAACACCAAAATATATATTACCACAAACAGAGGGGCTCCTGAGGGCTCTGGACTCAGTGGGCTACTCTTTGGAATCTGTGCTCCTGAGAGTGACAGAGTGGGACTCAAATAAGTCCTCCCTGCACATGGTCCATCAGTCCCTTCTATTCAAACCTATATGTGGTGCTGGAGTTTGTAGGTGTACTTCCAGAAACTGGAGCCTCTGGCCTGCCCATGTGCCAGCTGTGCCTGGAATCTTGGTGGAGTTGCAACTCCTACTTATCAGCTCAATGGACTCACTCAAGACACCCTGCGAGGAGATGATGATGGACAATGGCCATCCCAGTGAATGGAGAGAAGGTGCAGCTGCAGGCAGGATAATTCCATCCATCTTATCCATGGGATATAAGCCCTCTCTCACATGTAGGTAGAGTGGGTATCACCAAACTCCTCAGGGTTGGGGGAAGAGCTATGGACTAGAGTGGACTTACTGGTATTCTGCTGTAGACATACTGTGAATCGAGCAAAGGAAGAAATTACATCATTGATGTGGAGCCAGTGGCCACTGGACACTTTTGGTGCAGGGAGAGAGAAAAGCAGTTGTAATACAGGGGTTTTTTCAGGACTTGGGAATTATCCTGAGGGACATTACAATGACAGATATAGGACATTTTACATCAGCATATAACATGCAGAACTCTGTGAGACAGAGTGTGGTCTACAATGTGAATGTCCATGCTTAGTGTCTAAGCCCCAGGATGTGTTTATCTATTGCAGGTGATGTGCCACACTAATGAAAGATGTTTATGTGGGAGGTTGTGGAAGGTGTGGGATGTGGGGAACATCATGGGAATCCCTGTAATTTTTGTGTAACCTTCATGTAATCTAAGTGTCTTTTAAAATATTAAAAACTGAAAAATCCTTCTAACAGATTTGCCTAGGACCAGACAGTTTCACATGTGAATTCTACCAAACATTCTGGAAAGAACTAACACAAATCCTGCTTAAGCTCTCCTAAATAATAGAAGTAGAGGGAACATTCTCTAATTCATTCTATGATGACAACATTCCCCTATTAACAAAGCCAACCATAGATGCCATAAGAATGGAAAACTATAGACCAATCTCTCTAATGAATCTAGATGCTAAAATCCTCAAAAAAATACATTGTTAACCCTATTCCAAAAAACATCAAATGATTTATGCCCCATGATCAAGTGGGATGTATCCCTGATATGAAAAGATGGTTCAACATAAAAAAGCCAATATTATACACCACATAAACAGATTGAAAGAAGAAAAAAAACTCACATGATCATCTCTATAGATGCAAAAAAAGTATTCAACAAAATACAGCAAAGTTTCCTGATAAAAACAATGTAAAGATGGCAAAAGAAGGAAACTTCCTCAAAAAGATAAAGGGTATATATGAAAAATCCACAGATAACATCATATTCAAAGCTGAAATATTGAAAGTTTTCCCTCTAAGATTGACAAAAAGATAGGGCTGCCCACTTTCAGTGCTTCTGTTTAAAATTGTGTTAGAAGTACGTGCTCGAGTTCATAGGCAGCAAAAAGATATAAAAGCCATTCGAATTGGAAAGGAAGAAGTACAAATTTCACTATTTGCAGATGACATGATCCTATATAGAGAAAGCACTGAAAAATCCACAAGAAAGTTTCTACCGCTTTTATGTCAGTTCAGTAAAGTTAGAGGGTAGAAGATCTATGTGGAAAAAGCAGTAGCACTTCTGTACACAATAAATGAGCAATCTGAGGAAGAAATTAAGAAAATAATCCCATTTACATTAACAACTAAAAGAAGCAAATACCTAGGAATAAATTTACCTAAAGATGTAAATAACTTACCTAAAGATGTAAACAACACTGTTATATTAGTCAGCAAAAGGGATGCTAATGTGAAATACCAAAAATGGGTTGGACTTTATAAAGGGTATTTATTTAGGGTAGAAGTCCACAGTTACCAGGCCAGAAAGCATAAGTTTCTTCCCTCACCAAAGTCCATTGTCACGTGTTGGAGCAAGATAGCTGCCGACATTTGCCCAGGGTTCAGGCTTCTTGGGTTCCTCTCTTCCCGGGGCTGTGTTTCTCTCCGGGCTTAGCTCTTGTTTCCTCCACAAGGTCAGCTGTAGGTGATCAGGCGAACAGTTCGCTTCTCTTCTCCTGGGGCCTTCTTTCCAACATCAAAGCTGCTCCTCAAAAGACTGCTTCTCAAAACTGTTCTTGCCATGCCTTTTATATTTGATTTCCCACCCACCAAGGGGTGGGGCTCAACACCCTAATCATAACCTAATCATACCCAGATTAACAGATCATTTTACAAGCATGATCCAATTATATTTTTGGAATTCATAATTACATCAAATTGGCCAATGGCTACAACTGTTAAGGGAAATCAAAGAAGACTTAAATAAATGGAAGAATATTCCCTGTTCATGTATAAGAAGACTAAACATCATTAAGATGTCTATCCTACCCAAAATGATATAGAGATTTAATGCAATCCCATTAAAAATAACTGCAGCATATTTACTGAAATGGAAAAACTAACTAGAAAATTTATTTGGAAGGGCAAGAGACCCCAAAAAGCCAAAAACATATGGTAAAACATAAATGGAATCAGACGAATCACAATACCTTATTTTAAAACACACTATAAAGCTACAGGGGTCAAAACTGTATGGTATTGGCGTAAGGATAGACATACTGACTAATGGAACTGAAATGAGAATTCTGATATACATCCCCACATAAACTGTCATCTGATATTCAAAAAGGAAACCAATCCCATTCAACTGGGTGAGAATGGACTCTTTAGCAAATGGTACCTGGAGAAGTGGACATCCATATCGAAAATAATGAGAGAGGAACACCATCTCACACCTTACACAAAAATTAACTTACGATGGATCAAAGATCTTATTTATAGGAACTAAGACCATGAAAGACCTTGGAGTTTAATATAGGGAAGAATCTGCAGGATCTTGTAATAGGAAGTGGATTCATGAACTTCACACCCAAAGCATGAAAAGTGAAAAAAAAAAGAAAAATTGGACATCCTTAAAATTAAAAACTTTTGCACCTCAAGGAGATTGTCAAGAAAGTGAAAAGTCAGCCTACCCAATAAGAGAAAATGTTTGGTAAACACATATCTGATAAGAGCCTAATATCCAGCATATATAAAGAAATCCTGCACCTCAAAAATAAAAAAGACAATCGACCCATTTAAAAAATGGTCAAGTGATCTGAATAGATCTTTCTCGAAAGTAGAAATACAAATGGTTATAAAACACATGAAAAGATGCTCAACATCACTAGCAATTAGGGAAATGGAAATCAAAACTACAATGAGATATCATATTACAACATTTAGACTGGTGGCTATTAATAAAAGAGATGAATATAAGTGTTGGAGAGGATATGGAAAAAAAGTAATCCTCATACACTGCTGGTGGAAATGTAGAATCATGGCTTTGTGGGGGACAGTTTGTCAATTCATCAAAAACTAACTATAGATCTGCCATATGATCCAGCAATTCCACAGTTATCTATAGACCCAGAATAATTGAAAGCAAGTACATGAACAGATGTAAATATGCACACCAATGCTCATAGTGATATTATTCACTCTTACCAAATGTTGAAATCAACCCAAATGCCCATCACCAGAGGAAAGGATAAACAAAATGTGGTGTATACATACAATGGAATATTACTTAGCTGTAAGAAGGATTACAGTACTAACACATGGGATAACATGGATGAATATTGAAGACCTTATGTTTATTGAAGCAAGCCAGACTTTGAAGGACAAATATTACATGACCTCACTCATCTGAATTAAGCAAATTGAGCAAATGCACAGAGCTACAGTCTGGAAGATAGGTTTACAGGAAATTGAAAGGGAGAAGAAGGTTGAAAGCAATGCCCATACAGGCAAAATCTAAGATAAGGTGAAAGTGTGTAGTTGTGCACTGAAGGGATATGATAGGGTTGTAGTGATAATATTGGGTTGGTAGGTGCAGAGTTGATAGGGGAATAGTGTGGAAGGTTGGGTAGGATGGTGCATGGAACTAAGGTAAGGGTAGGGGAGGGAGCAGGTGAATACTGGATATTGGCGGATACATGGTTGAAATTAAAATGTAAGGAAAACTCTTTTGGCGATATGAGAAAGAAGGGATACTGGTTTAGGGTGTTCAAAGGCGGGGGGGAATCGGGACAGGACTCATCTGGGTCAAGCTTCTAGGAAGTGTGTAAGTTGAAAGAGTTCAATTAAAGGCCATGACTTGTGACAGAAAGCAGGCCACCTTGGTATTTATGGGACATGTGTCTTTAATCTCAAGACATTAAGATAAGATCTGGTATGAGCCTGGTGGAGAAGCATTCTGTGCTTCAAGGAGTGTATCTGGTATATGTCAGATAATGATTAACAAGGTCTGTTACATGCAGGAATGTAAGGAGAACTGAACCATTAACCCTAAAGATTTGCTGACTTTAGTAACATGTAACCCATCACGTATCTATTACCTTTGCACTTGCGCACACATATTTTCTTTGTTCTAAAGCTAAATAAAATCCATGATGGTTTATGCAGCCTGACTCTCCTCCCCTTCGGTGGACTGTCCCCTGACCCTGGCTATCTCTTGTTTCTTTCTCATCTGCGGCACCATTTTCACAGACCTAGATCATGAGCATCAACATTTGGAGCTGGAACGCAACTTTTCTTTCGGTCAGTGCGCAGTAGACCAAGGAGCTCCTGACGAGCGGTTTTCAAGAAAGGTAAGTTACATCCTTGGGATCATCAGGGAAATGGGGAATCAGCAGTTGAATTTTGAAGAGTACTCTAGAGTGTTAAAAACCTTATTAAAAAGCCCCGGTGTAACTATTAAATCCTCAGCTTTTGAGGAATTTTTTCTGTTGTAGAGAAACATTGTTATTTGTTTCAGCCACAAGGGCAGAATATTTAAATCTGAAACAATGGAAGTTAGCCATGAAAGCTTTAAAAAGGGCTTATCAAAAGAGAGAGATAATTCCCATACATATATAGTCTTTGTGTAGCCTTATTTCTGTTGCTATTGAACCATTTCAGTCAGATGAAAATGAAGATAATGAACAGAATACTGCTATCACTGGACAGATAGCAGAATGAAATGATTTTCATTTTAATGAAAGTATATATGAAAAAATTCATGAACAGCCATAAACAGGTAAACTCATGTCTAATAAAAGGGAAGAAAAGAAAAAAGGAGTTTACGTAACTTTTCCAGCGGTCATTATGCTCT
>JAQZBX010071671.1:0-15199 GCA_029593785.1 Cabassous unicinctus | reverse complement strand
ATCCATTGTTCCTGTTTTTTTTCTAGTATTTGCAATTCATCCCTGGATAAGGATAGTAGTTTTCAGAGTGGCTGGATAGTATTGGGTTAAACCCTCTACTTGCACTAGGGCATGATATGTTGTACATAGTTGCTTTTTCAAGGGGCTAAATCATTATTTGGCCCCCTTCCACAAGTGGGACCAAAGCCCAAGGGATATTTGCTTAGGATGTTGCTTTTGCCACAAACCCCACCCAAAGTTAATATTGGTGCTAGCTACATCCAATTCACAGGGTCAGTTAGGGTCCACCCCCCTTTAATGCTCAAGTCTGTGCTATTACTTTATTTACTTTTTAAAAAGCAGCTTGCTGGGCATCCTCCATTCCCATGTACAATTTTTCTTGATCAACACATACATATTTTAGTTAAATGAGGGATGAAGGATTTTCAGTACCCCCAACAACCCTAAAAAGGACATTAATTGTTTTAGAGTTTTAGGACATGATAAGATTAAAATACAAAAAGATATTTTGATAAAACAGACTTTCTGCTTTGTATATTAACATAAGCACTTATTTAAATTTTTTGTCATTTGAATAGAGCTTTTTGAAGAATTTTTATTTGTTAATTTAATATTACCATAAAGAGGTATGAAAATATATACTGAACAAACAGACAAACACAAAGAGTTAAGATACAACAACAGAAACAGAGATTACTGATTTGAAATATAATTTTTACTCCTTTGTTATGGTTGTTTTTAAGTTTTCCATTATTTCACATTTTTTATTTTTACTCTTTTAAGATCTTTGGCTGGGGCTGAAGGGGACTCACACAGCATTAACTTACAACTTTTTAGTTTTTTTATTTTTCTACAATTCAAACAAAATTTTAACATTTTTGCTTATTTTGTTTGTTTGTTTACAAAACAAGTTTAACTGCAATGTAATATTAAAATTAAAGACCCATTTTCTGGCCAAATTTAATTGTCATCTAATTTATATCCAGGCCAAGCTTCATTACAAAAAGTAATTAATTTACTTTTCTGTAACCCAGATCCCCCAAATTTAGACCAATTTTTCAGGATGCATTAGGATGCACCCCGGTGAGCACCTGGGTACCGACACCTCATTCCCCATGGCAGCAGAGAGAGAGAAAGAGGGTAGCCAAAACAAAGGCACAAAAGGCAGCAGGCTTCCTCTTTACAAGAGTGAGGGAGTGAGACTCAAACCCACAAAACCTTTCCCACTACCACCAAACCTTCACTACCTTAGTGAAGGTAAACCAAATGTTAACTGGCAGCTAGCAAAAGCCAAACAGCAGGTTACTCTTTAAAGGAGTGAGGGAGTGGGACTCAAACCCACCAAAACCTCTCCCACTGTAATCAAACATCTGCTACTTTTGCAAAGGTAAACCAAATGCTAACTTATGGTCAGCTAGAAGAAAAAAGAAGTAATGAGTAATGGAACAAACTCATCCACCAGGGGAAAGAGACCACCAGGTCCTCCATCCTAACTTCATGAGCCTAGGTTCCTCTGGCAGTTGGAAAGGGGCTCTGCCCCTGGTAACCCATGAGTCCTAAGGGAAATCCCCAGCGGCCGCTGGAGTCAGGTATGCCCCAGTGCAGACAAACCCCTCCGCAGTTCATCTTGGAACCGTTCTCTGGTTACCATTTTTATTTATTTATTTTAGTCCCAGTGGAGTCAGCAATTTGTTAGGCCTCAAGGCAGGACCTTTATGGATAACCAGAGATGGCATGAAGAAAACTTCAACACGAGAGTTAGGCAAACTCACATTTATTACGTTTGCAGAGGTAAGGAGCCAAGGTCAGTCCAAAGTCACTCATAGCAACTCCCCATGCTGCAGTTTTGCTCTTGCTTAAATACCTGAGTCACTATTTAGCATTAGCTTTGATTATGCATTAGCTTTTATGCATATGGATGATCATACATAGCTAGTATTATAAATATATGATTAGTATGTTGAGGAAATCATGCTTGAACATACATTGCATGATCAAAAAATAGGCAGATAACTCCACCCCTGGGTGGGAAATTTACTATATTAATTAAGCAAGTTCAAGTGAGGACAGAAAGGGACTTCTTCTGCGCAGGTTCAGCCAATTGGTTGAAGCTGGTTTTCATACTTCATTGCTTCAACAGCATATTCTTGACCACCAAAAACAAAATTTGGCAGAAAGAGAGGGTTGATCTCATTGCCTTCTAATTTACATACAATTCTTTCCTTTGTAGCCTAGCAACAGGGAGAGAAACAAGTTACTATCAGGTATTCGGTCATCCTACATCCATCACCCCTACCATTGGCTAACTTTTATTCATCCTTTAGTTATAAACTTAAGTGCTCAGGAAGCTTTCTCTTCCTGTCCATCCTGCCTACCAAGACTGCCAACCTCATGGCAGGCAGGAGTGGGGCCAGCAGCTCCAGCTGCAGGTTCAAGTTGCTATTGCCAAGTGGGACATAAAGACCTGTTCTTTCAAACTCTGGGTGGGTGGGGTCTGATCACAGATGTCTACCTTTGATCAGCTACTTCAGATCAATGGGGGCCAACAGCCATTTTTCCAACCCACACTGGCCAAAGTGACAGAGGAATCTCAAGGACAATAAAATTCCTCAAAACAATGGAAAACAGCTAAAGGGCTGTATTAAGAGGGAAAGTGCTGAATGAAGATATCTCAGCTTCAAAAACTATAGAAGCTCCTGGCACTCTTGCTGGCCCTGTCCCTACTCCCTCCAAAATGCAGGATGGAACTTCCTTGTACTGCCATTGTGGCTTTGTTCAATTGTGGCTACCTGACTCTGTTCAAGAGTATATACCAATGTTCATGGATGTCTGTAGGATGGAAGTCTGAGAAACTGAGCCAGGAAACTTGTCATGGGCTCACACTTCCAGAGTTTGTACTAAGGGCAGAGAAGCAGCTTGCAGACAGCTGGGAAAGTTTTAAAGGATTAAGTTGAAATGGCCTAAGGCAAGGGCTACCTGCATTAACTACTCCAGAGAGCACCCAGGAGAAGGAGGAGGTCTATTTCAAAGTGAGAAGAATGGGCATTCACTGGAACTATGTAAACTGTAAACATAGAATTCTTAAGGCCTCTACCAAGCACAATACCAGGAAAAGCTGGCTCCATGGCTCAGGCCCCATGAAGGCTCAGATAAGATGGAGAGGGTCCTGCACTTCTTATTTGCCTGGAGCTGATCTTGGTAAGAGCTCCAAAGGAGACCAGCATCCAAAACAAAGACAGTTTGCAAGGACAGTGAAAGGTATACTTGCCTTGGTCTGTTTGTTTTGATTTGCTCTTGGCAATCAAGAAAATCTGTGTCATATCACTACCTGCACTGAAACTTGAGGAACAGAAAGCTCAGGGACTAAATCCCAGAATTAACACTTTAAAATATTAAAATGTACAGGGTGCAACAAAAGATTGCAAGATAAACAAAAAAGAGGAAATCATGCCCACCAAAAGGAACAAGATAAATATCCAGAAATTATCGATGAGGAGGACCACATGTTCTATTTGGGTTGATAGAGAAGTTTTGGTTATAGATGGTGGTGATGATAGCACAACACTGTGAATTTAATTAACAGCACTGAATTATATATTTGAATGTGGTTAAAAGGGAAAATTTTAGTTTGTGTATATATTACTAGAATAAAAATTTTTAAAAAGCACATAGGACTGGACAACACAAACAGTGAACCCTTTTGTAAATGATGGAAATATAGGAATACTCAGAGGACAGAACCACAAGTTGCAAAATATCATTCCCATGGAGAAAGGAAAAGTCTTATTTACAAAACTGACAATACACACAGATGTTTTTCAGATTTTGTTCCACTAGTGATTGTCATATTCCCCCTATTTCCCCTCTTTTTAAAATTTCATTAGAGAAGTTGTGAGCTTACCAAACAATCATGTATAATGTGCTGGATTCCTTTACATGACCCCTCCACCAACACCTTACATTGTTGTGAAATATTTTTTGCAGATTATGAAAGAATATGATCAGGCTATTGCCATGATAGTGACTGACTATGGTCCATAGTGTACACTTGGTATATTTTTTCCACTCACCCCCTATTATTAGCACTATGTATTAGTATTGTACATTTGTTATAGTTCATGAGTGAATACTCCCATATTTGTACTGTTAACCACAGTTCGCCTTCCACCACATGGTACACTGTGTTATATTTCCCCTCTTTTTGAAAAGCACTATTGTGTCGAGCTTCTGTCATTGTATCTTGAGAATGTATGAGGGGGAAAGGAGGGAAGCAATGCTTGCTTTTTAGTTTGCAGTTCTTCATATCAAGAGGAATTATGCCCAATGAATGTGAATTGAATCCAAAGAGCTTCATCTGCACCTGGGACATGATTTAAGATGAGGTCCTGGACCTCAACCCTCAGCCTGATGGTATAATATGATAAACTTCTGTGAGACAGTCTTAGGAGGGGTACTTATAATTTCCATGTGGAATAAATGTAAATATATGTGTCCAGAAGGCAGACTATGGTAGTTTTAAACATGGCTGTAAAATAGTTGACTCTTCTCTGATCAAGGGGTGGGGCCTACATATCTTGCACTAGAATTGAGGTGGGCTAGCAAATGCTTCAACAAGTAGAATATGACAGAAGTGGTGCTAAGTGATTTTGAAAGCTAGCTTGTAAATGACCATGCAACTTCTACCTTGTTAAAGGAAAGTCTGAGCAATCTGGCTGCGATGCTGGAGATATATTTTGTAATCACCTGGCTGGCAGTTGCAGGTGAGCCCAGTAGTTCAGTCATTCCTGTCAAGGCACCAAATGTGTCAGTGAAGCCATTTTGGATGTGACAGATCAATCTTCTGCCACCTGAACATGATGAATAACTTCCACCAATACCACATAGAAGAGAAGAGTCACTGAGCTGAGCCCTGCCTGAATTATAAACTCAGAAAGTATTAGATATAATAAAATGTTTCTCACTTTAAATCACCAAGTTTTAAGGTTATTTGTTGTGTAGTCACAGATAAATGGAACGCTTACTAAAGCTTCTAGAGTATATACCATGTACTTAAGGCCATGCAACAGGAATCTCACCATGGGGATTATGACTGGCATCTATTATAATGAACTAAGTAATATGGGAGAGGCTGCCAAGATTAGCCTTTGAAAAAAAGTGTCATGCCAATAAGAGAAGGAATTAGTCCCAGCTGACCTCAGCAAACTATGATTTTAAAAATACCTTAAGAATCACTCTCCCAGCAGTTATTTCCAGCTATAATACCTCATCTAATCCTCTTGATCTTTAAGCTAAGAAAGATAAATTAAAGAGCATCTATATTTTTCTTTCCTTTTTATTTATTTTTTATTATATTTTTTAAGATTTCCCTGAATGATATGTATAGGTACACAAAAATAAAATAAAATAAAATGAAATAAATAAAATAAAATAAAATAAAAACCACTCAGAGTTGAACTTGATTTCTAATTCTGGAGACAAACATTAATATCCCATTGTAAGGGTAAGAAACAGAATATTTCTGCACATATGAACACACTTAGAAATTTAAAATGAGGGAAATTACTTCTTCTCTAATTCTACTTGACAAGCTTGAATTGAATAAACCCTCCTCCAAAGAGCAAGTAGAAATCTTGATTTTTAAAAATTTTAAAAACTGTTTGAAAGCATGAGGCAGCTGAAAATGCATCAAGGAGTTGAGGAGTTAATACCCCAGAAAGAATGAAGATTAGGAAAGATTAGCATTCTGTGCCACTTATCCTTGCAGCATTTGCTAATGGCTAAACAGTGACCAAGAGACTAAAAGACTGAGCAGCTTAGTAGAACTCTTATAGTCAACCCCTATATCTCTCCATATGCAGAAATTTAGATTCGTCATAGAGCCAAAATATAAAAACTAGAAACTGAAAGTTTCTTGAAAAACATATAGGACAATATATGGGGCAGGACAGAAAAGCATAAATGACACCAAAAGAAAATGACAAATTGGACTTCGATAGAATTAGAAATATGTGCCTATCAAAAGACACCATTTATGAAAATGAATAAGCTACAGACTTGCTCAATTAAAAAAAAATGGCAAAAGACTCAAAAAGACACAGGACAAGAAAAAAATTATATTTAAATAGCCAGGGGAAAAAAAACATGAAAAGATGTTCAATATCATTGTCACCAAGGAAAAGCAAATTAAAACCACATTGAGCCATTTTTTCAAACATGATACAATGGCTAAAAAATTTAATGTAGGTTAGGTGTCAAGCAATTGAAACTTTCTTTCTTTGCTTGTTGGGGCATAAATGATATAACCATTTTGGAGGATTCTTTCAGGTTTTGATAAATTAAACATACTTCTACCTTATGACTCTGCACTTCCAGTCCTAGGCATTTCCTCAAGAAAAATGAAAATACATGTTCAAAGACTTTTAGAAGATTATTTACAGCAGTTTTACTTACAATAGCCAAATACAAGAAATAGCCTAAATGCCCAGGAACAAAACAATGGATAAGCAGATTGTGGTTTAGCCAGACAATGGAATATTACTCAGCAGTAAAACCTGAATTAAGTATAGATATACGGATACCTTTTGTTCCATAAAGTCTAATTCTAGAAATTCCAGAGGAAATAAAGAAGATGTGCAAAATTTAATTAATTATGAGGTATTTCCTGAAGCATGTGCATAATAGTAAACAATTGAGGTGCCTCAAATCTGGAACCCAGTTAAATTAACAATGGAATAATATAAATTAAAATTGAACTGTAGGAAAGCAGATATGTCTCATGTGATTGGGCGCCTGTCTACAATATGGAAGTATCTAGGTTTGATTCCTGGGGATTCCTGGTGAAGGTAAGCTGGCCCATGCCATGAAAAACTGATGGAATGCGCCTCGGAGAGCTGGCACAGCAAGATGATGCAACAAAGGGAGACACAGAGGACAGACAGTGAGAGATGCAGCAAACAAGGGAGTTGAGGTGGCTCAAGAAATCCAGTGCCTCTCTCCCACCTGGGATCAGTTCCCAGTCCCTCCTAAAGAGAAAGATGGGAAGAAAAGACAAGTAGATATGGAAAGAACACACAGCAAATGGACATAGAGCACAGACAGTGAATGCAAAACAACAAGCAGGGGCAGTAAATAAATATTGAAAAAAATTGGGCTGTAGAATTTATTTTGATGGAAAACTAGTTGCAGTAGAGTAATTGAACAAAAATTCTTACAATGTAATATATATATATTACAAGTTATAGACAATGGGTGCATGCACATATACACTTGAACTTACAATAATATTTGAGTATGTGTATATATGAGTACATTTGTTTGTGATGAGTGTGTTGGTTCCAAGCATGTACACAGTGTGTATGTACCTGTGGAGGATGAGTGGTGGGAAAGGGAAATAAAGTTCTAGAGTTTATTCTTACAATGATGTTGCTGAACCTTGTTTTGCTTTTAACAGATGTTAATTGCCAAACCAAACCATAAAACAATAAAAATTCAGTGTTCAAATCAAATAATAAAATGTTTAACTGTATGCATTTTATATTAATCTATTTACTAAATGAATCACAAATTTTCATTAGATGCTTTAAAACTGGTGCACAACTATCATTTCTTCCAAGTCTGATGTGAACCCAGCCCATATATCTGTTGAGAATACACAAAAAGAGGAGAAAGCTGTGGATTTTTGTTATTAGTTTTTGATACTATGTAGCTAAATGGTAACTATATCACACTATGCCCAGCCCCTCCTATTTCCTGCAGTTAGGAGGTATTATTTCTAAGCTGAACTCTCCTTAGAACACTTTTTTTTTCCAGAGATAATGTTTAATGGAAATGCCATTATATTCTAAAAAGTTTTAAACGTTCAATATAAGCAAGATATACAAGTAAACTTGACATTCAGAAATAAAAATCATATTTTAATATTGCCATTGTTTTTCCCATATCATATCCTTTAAATTTTTAATTTAAAAAACATAGAAAAATGTACATTTCTAGCTCAAGCTCAAGACCCTAGGGTGAGAAAATTGCTATATATCTGTCAATTTCCATATTTTTACTCCACTGTTATACCTAATGTTATTCTGTACAATGACTGTAAAACTATTATTACACCTAGGGCCTAGAAGGCACAGCTTCTAGTTAAATCTTTTTATAGGTACCACTCAATTGGGCCTCATTATTATGATGATTTCAAAAACAACATGTTCAGCACCTATTATCCATTCTCAAATTTTACTAAGAATCATTTTAACTTAAAAAGTATCTCTGAGCTGATTTCTTTGGTCAGAATTATCACTGGTCAGAAAACTTTTCAATCTTAACATTTGAATCTCAAGAAAGGGTGACAAAGACTTTTAAAAGAGTAGTTAATTGCAAGAAGTTCACATATCTGTGTCACACAGAAATAACAAAATCATATAAATATAAGTATAAAATTATCATGAGACTTAAAATAATTGAAACGATCATTTAAAACAAAAAGCTTTTAGTGGGACTAAAGAGAAATAATGAAAACCAGATTTCATGAACCGGTGAAATTACCAAAATTTTAAAAAATAATTAAAATAAACTTTGACTTTCCTCTTTTTAGAAGTTTTGTTTCTTCTTTATAATCTCAAATTTTGCTACAAAATACTAGTGTCTATGGCATATCTCTTTATTCCACCCTAACTGCAAAGTTGATATTTTAAGGCTACTTCCTGAAATTGAGAATTTTATTAATCAAATTATTTCACAAGTATTTTAAACTAACCACAAATGTAGCAAGTATCTCATTTCAAAAAACTTATGTCCTCGAAGATAAGGCAGAAATTTGTATTTTCAAACACAGTATGTCTTTATGGGGAGGTTCAGGACATATTAAAAATCTGTCAATATAGAAAAACAATAAAATTTCCCTCTAAGCACCAATAGAACCCCACTTCAAACTGGGTATGTCAGAAAAGGTTTCTCTGCTCCTCTCAGATCCCTTTCTCTGGAGTTGTGTCTGACAAGAGCAAATCCCAACTCTGGGAAAGACTCCTAGTTCAGAAATTTTTTTGCCAAATATATTTGTCCCTAAGGGTTACTAACACAGGAGAGATTTTCAATAAATACCACATTTTTGTCAGAGAGCCAAGCAGTCCTACTGGAAAGCACCCCTAGAATCTATGAATCATTTGTCTAGGAAAAATTTCTATGTCTACCACAGCCTATTAATTACGTCTTCAATGTTAAGTCTGATATGTAAAACTACAAAAAAAAAATTAAACTACGAAAAAAACAAGGTTCAGAACAGTGTATACAGCCTGTTACCTCTAGTGTGCAAAATAGAAGATGCTTCAAGATAATTAGCCTGGAAGAAAAAGGTCACATTGATTGACTTTGAGAAGGGCAGCTGGGAGAAGGAAGGATGAAAGGGGGAGGGACATTTCTTTCACTGTATTCCCTTTGGTAGTATTTGTATTTTTTTGTGGAGTGCCAGCATCATTTTTAAGGAAAAGAAAAGCCCAACAATAAAACATTCCTGAGAAATACATTTCCTGTGTAACCCAATTTACTCAATAGTAATTAAGAATCTACTAAGTATAAATTCCCATATGTAATTTAGGCAGACAATAATCTGATGAAATGAATTTGATTAAAACCTTCAGTGGAATATGAATTGGATTATTTTAATTTGTGCCTGCACATAAATCTATATAACCATCCTCCCAGACTATACCTATTTTCAGAATCTTCTACACACATCCACTTTGTATTTTCAGGATTTGGGCATGTGATTTCCAGAATGTGACATAAATAACTGACAGGGAGAAATGTTGGAGATTGTGTTTTTTTTCCCCACAGAATAGTTCACCTACAGTGAAGGAGTCCTATATGGTATATCAAGTTCCTAAGCAGTCAGAAAGTGACTCTCTGCAGAGAAACTCCAAATATGACAAAGTGCTCTTTTATCTAAAGATGTAAATGTACTTGTAGCAGCACCCAAAAGATTGAAAAACAAAATAAGCAACAACTCATTGTAAAATCATTTCATGTGAATTGCTATACAAAGTTCTGTGGATAAAATTACATGAGATGAGAAATCTGGCTTGAAAACAGAACAAATAATCATCTGGAAAAATTATAATTATAAACACATTTTCAGTTTGGATAACTAATCAATATGGAGATTATGATAATGGGTTTCACTTTTTAAAAATATGTTTGAACTTGAAAAACAAAATGTAATAAATAAAATATAATAACAAGTGGCTTTTATATCCATAGATGTTAAAACGAAACTATTTTCACTTATCCTGTTGTCTAAGGAAAGCTTGAAATCAAGGCTTTCTACTATTTTTTATATAGCTAAGTACATTTAACAATACAACTTGAAATTGAACAAAAATCTTGAAGTCAAACAGCAGTTTTCAGAAGGATCCCAGCAACTGCTTTAATGCATATAGAAATTCTCCTTTGTGTGTTGTTAGTCAAAAAAAAAAAAAAGAAAAGAAAGAAAGAAAGAAAAAAAGGAGGCAATTCCAGTGCAGGTGAGGCAAAAGTAGCCCATGTGTTTCAAGTTCAGGAAAGAGGAAGTTAGCGTCTTAGTATTTGAGAGTGTCTCTGTGTGCATGTTTTCTCTCTTCTTTGGATTTAGATACTTTGAGCTAATTGCCTGTTTGGTTGCTCACCAAATGATGCTTCAGGGTCTGGCCGTCCACTGAGCTCTGTTGTTGAGACCCAAGCACAGGACGCCCATCAATGTGCCCGACATCCTGAGCCCCATGGAGGAGAGCTACAAGAATTTTGGTGGCGCCAAGTCCCCTCCTCGCAGGCTGCAGCCGTGGCAGGCAAGCTGCCGCCACACGCCGTGGCGGACCACAGCACGATGGCGATGGCCTCCACTTACCACATGCCGCAGGACGTCTCACAGTTCTCCCAGGCGCCATGGGTGCCTACTGCAATGGCGGCCTGAGCAACACGGACGAGCTGCCCGCCTATCCAGACCGCATGCGAGGCAGCACAGCCTTGGCCACGAGCTGGTAAGGCACCAACAGGGACCCGCGCTACTCGTCATGTGAGCAGGCAGGCGGGCAGCGCGGGCTTTTCCCACCTGAACCAGGAACGCGTGAGGAGAAAGAGCGTGGCCGGCAAACTTGACCTGGGATACATGGGGCGTTTCAGGGCCCTGGCTTGGGGGATGTTCTCCTTAGAACACTTTTAAAATCACGTTCTATCTATATCTGGGTCAGCAAACATTTTCTGAGGTCCAGATAATAAATACTTTTGGCTTTGCTAGTCATGGGTCTGTATCACAACTACAAAATCTGCAGTTGTACTGTTGTGCTGTTGTACTGTGAGAGCAGCCACAGGCAATATGGGAATGAATGGTGTGGCTGTGTTCCAGTAAAACTGGCAGTGGGCTGGGTTTGGAATGCAAGCCATGATTTCCTGACTACTTCCCTATATACTATAAATAATCTTAACACTGATTTTTTAAAAAGTAGGGAACATCAAGAATGAATAGAAATGAAAGCACATGGAAAAGGAGAGACATGGAATAATAAATAGATTCTATATATTGAGTCAGCATTTTATAATTGTGACATTTATCAAAATGCTAAGAATGCTTTAAGTGTTTTTATTTTATCAATATACAACCACTAGCAAATAATTTTGAAATATTTAAGTCAAAGAGGAATCTTGTATGAGAGGAAGATTTACATTTGAAGTCTATTTTTTAAATATAGATATCTTTGGAAACATACCAATTCTATAACAGTTCTACTCTAAAACTATTTTTCAACAATGAATAAAATTCTTTCTAAAAATGAGAACACAAACCCATGTTCATTTAAAAAAAATTTCTATTAATTATCTTAACTGTTAAAAATAGCATAAGAAGAATAATATATATCATAGAATATGAACAACGATAAATTATGTGCTTTCCGTGCTAAATACATACTACACAAAATTTACTTAATTGATTAAGAATGCTGTTTTTCCTGTGAAGCTGTGCGCCACAATTTCAACACAGCAAAACCAAAAATTTTATTTTGAATGTTGGCTCTTTAACTGAAGTTTACAAAAGCATCCCCTATTAATAGTAGATATTTCACATTTGACAGAATGAACATAGAAAGCTTGTATTTGATTCCATAAATTGGATAGGCAAAACAAATTAACCCATCATTGGAGTTACCTTAACTGATTTTCCATTGGAAGGATCTGAACACATGGATGTAAACTTGTCATCACTTAATGATGGGAGATGTTCTTCTGCCAATACAGGCAACACATTCACAAACACTGCTTCAATTTTCATACCTGCAGAAGAAAATCTGGAATGAAAAGTGTAAAAATTCATTTAAACAGTCATCTAAATGAGAAATGATATTTCACAGAGTGCTATGTAAACATACCATGTGGAGCTGCTTCTTAAATCACAGTCTTCAGGCACATTTGTCTTAATTTAACTATTAATTTTTGAAGTAGACACTGATGCTTCTTCAGTGTATTTGTGTTTTGCTTCCTTTGTGATCATTGATATCCCTATGGTCTCTAAGGCATGTTGCATATATCAACAAATATTTTATAAAGTTACATGTTCTTCATCAATTTTCTGAAAATCAGAAATTCAATACTTAATTTTTATAAACTTGTACTTTCAGGTTTGAGTTCATTACACCCAAAAGGATATATTCCAGCATGAAATGTGTCACCAAACAGAAAAATAATTATTTGCATATTTCCAGTATAATAAATCTCAATTCATTTTTAGCAATACTTGCAGAACACTTTCAATATCCTCAACCTCTATTTCCTGTACACATTTCACATGCAACTAACCAATAATTGTCCATATTACCCTCAGCCATCCATCTGGCAAATTCATGCCTCTCATAGGTCACAAACTTGTGACAGCATAACTCTTTGGGGGAATAATGAGTACTTTCTTCACAAACCAAGAATGAGTTGACTGTCCTGGCAGTTCTTGAAGGTATTAGTTACTTTGTAAAAGGAAAAGATTCAAAACTGCAAGCAGATCATGACAAAGTCTTTTTTTCCTTATTTCCCTTCTTTCCTGGATTTAATCACGTGTCAAAATGAAACCTCCAGTAATTCTACACGACATAACCTGAAGTATCTGCAGGTCTATGAAACATTAAGAGGTGTATTTTCCATGAAATAATTGGAAATTGTAATTAAATAAATAATACTGTTTATGATAGCATCAAAACATAAAATACTTAGAGCTAAATTAAACAGATACAAGACTTATACACTGAAACGTACAAAATATTGTTGAGAAAAATCAAAGACCTAAATAAAGGCCTAAAAGTTATGTTAGTGGATTGGAAAATTCATTATTAGTAAGATATTAATTAACCAAAGTTGATTTATAGATTTGCAGCAGTCTCATTCAAATTTCTGTGGATTTTTTGTAGACATTAAGAACTGATTCTAAAATTTATATGTAAAGGCAACAGAACTAGAAGACACAAAACAATTATAGAAAAGAAGAGCAGACATTGAAATAGAGTGCAAAACTTACACGAATGAATTTCAAAACATTCTAGAAAGCAATAATATACAAGATAGCGTGGTACTCATGAAAGCATAGATATTTAAACAAAATGAACAGAGTAGAATGTATACATATATATTTTTTTCAATTCATTTAAAACAAAAGTGTCAAGGCAATTCAACAGGAAAAGAATATTCTTTAACAAATGTTTCTGGACAAATTAGAAAGCCACATGCACAAAGAGAACATCCACTCTTACCTCACGCTATATAAAAACAAATTAGCTTAAAAGGGATGAATTAAACATGTAAATGTAAGAGTTAAAACTAAAAATTTTCAAGAAGAAAACTTAGGAGAAAACTTTTGTTACCATAGGTTAGGCAAATGCTTTTAAAAATATAGCACAAAAAAACATGCAACATAAGATTAAAAATGGATAGAATGATCATTATTAATATTAACAACCTATTCTTTGTTGAAACAAAAAACAAAAGACAAGAACACAGTAGAGAAAATATTTACAAAACATATATCTGATAAAATATACTTACACAAAATATAAAAGAAACTATCACAATCCAATAATAAGAAAACAAACAATCCAATTTAAAAATTATCATATGATTTGAGTAGGCACTTACCCAAAGAAGACATACAGATGAAACATAGCTCTACATTATTAGTCACTAGAGAAATAAAAATTAAAAATACAATGAAATGTCTCTACACAACTATTAAAATGCCTAAAAACTAAAACAACAGAAAGAAAAATCTCACTATACTGTTTTCAGGTAAGAATGCAAATAACTGGAATTTTCATCCATTACTGCTGTGGAATGCATAATGGTTCACCAACTTTGGAAGACAGATTGACATATGATATGACTGAGTAATCTCAGTTCTAGTTAAATACCCAAGGAAAATGAAAATATGTATCTGCAACAAGACCTGTATGTAAATGTTTATAGCTATTTATTCATATTAGTTACAAATTGGAATCACCACAAATATCTAACAACTGATGAATGGATAAACAAATTGTGGTAGGGACATGTAGTGCAATACTATTCAGCAACAAATAGGAATTAAATATTGATATTTGCAATAAAAAGGATTGATCTGAAACCATGATGCTAAATGAAAGAAGCCATAAACAGAAAGCCTATGGTATATGATTTCTTTTATGTGACATTCTGAAAAGGCAAAAACTATCAGGTCAGAACATGGATCAGTGATTGTCACAAGCTGGAGGTAAGATTAGGAGATTGACTGCAAAGGAGCAAATGAGAAAGTTTTTGTGGTTATGGAAATGTTAAATCTTGATTGGGGTTACACAACTAAAGGGTTTGTCAAAAGTCATCAAACTGAACACTTTGAAAGAGTGAATTTTTTTGTATGTAAATTCTGTTGCAATAAACCTAATTTTAAAAAGAAGTATACAAAGAAGGAAACCTCATTTGAGCTGTCCCTTCCTCTTGGAAATAATTCCTGCCCCACCATTTTCACCCCTGATCCACATGCTAGTAGTTACATGGCTTTGCTCCTTTTTTCCATCAACTTGATGTGCCTCTATCTTAGTGCTCAGAACACTGTTAATTACACTCACTGATTTTCCTGCCTGTTCTCCTCCCCAAATTGAGACCTTTGAGGGTGTATCCCTTAAATTTGTATCCCTATGCCTAAAGTCATGTTTATCAAATCAATATA
>JAQZBX010071670.1:0-15202 GCA_029593785.1 Cabassous unicinctus | reverse complement strand
AGTTTTGGAAGAAGCATTGTATGCAGGGAAGGCAAACCCATATCTGGAGGATGTGTCTATTCTAGTTAGAACAAATTGATGCCCCTTTCATGATGTAAGTGAACCAATGTAATCAACCTGCCACCAGGTAGCAGACTGTTCATCTTGGAAAATGGTGCCATATTGAGGACTGAATGTGGTTCTCTGCTGCTGGCAGATCAGGTAGTCAGCAGTGACTGTAGCCAAGTCAGCCTTGGTGAAGGGAAGTCCATGTTGTTGGGCACATGCATAAACTCCATCCATGGAGAGATGTATAAGGATATAGTAAGAATCAGCACCCCTGCATTCTTCAACTCCTTGATTATGGCATTGATATCTCCACCATGGACACTTTGTTCTTGAGTCCAATTGGGCAATGAAAGGAATGGCTGGGGAAAGAGACTGTGTGGTAGCCACAGAGCATGTCATCTTATGGACTTGATTATTAAAATCTTCCCCTGCTGAAGTCGCCTCTGGTGAGCATTCATGTGGGACACAAATACTTTCATGTTTTTTTGCCCCTTCAGAAAAGTCTATCCACATACCTCTTCTCCAAATTCTTTGTCACGGTTTTCCTATTATGTTCCTTACAAATCCCTGACCATCCAGCCAAACCATTGGCAACAGCCCATTAATCACTGTACAAATGCACCTCTGGCCATTTCTCCTTCTAAGCAGAATGAACAACCAGGTACACTGCTCAAAGTTGTTCCCATTGGGAGAATTTATCCTCACCAGTGTCCTTTAAGGATGTCCCAGAAAAAAGCTGCAATCTTGTAGCTGTCCACTTTTGGGTGGTACCTTCCTATCATGCAGAACCATCTGTAAAGTAGTCTCAATTTTTCTTTTCCTCTATCAACTGATTTGTAAGGAAATCCCCAAGAGGCCATAACTGTTGGCTGGGAATGAGAAGGTAATGTGGCAAGAGTGGTGACCCAAAGGCTACTTCTTCATGAAACTCTCTTGTGCCTTCAGGACCTCCTTGAGTCCTATCTCATAAATATCACTCTACTTTATGATGAAGTGCTGCTGTGCATGCCCAACTTTATGGTTTGCTGGGTTAGACAATACCCAGCTCATAATAGACAACTCAGATCTCATGGTAACTTGGTAGCCCATGCTTAAACATTCAGGTTACTAAGGCACAGTAGCAGGCTAAAAGTTTTTCTCAAAAGGATAATAGTTATCTGCAGAATGTGGCAGGGCTTTGTCCCAAAACCCTAAGGGTCTGCATTGTGATTCTCCTATAGGGGCCAGCCAAAGGCTCCAGATGGCATCTCTATTTGCTACTGACACTTCCAACACCATCGGATCTGCTGGGTTATACAACCCAAGTGGCAGTATAGCTTGCACAGCAGCCTGGACCTGTTGCAGAGCCTCCTTTTTTTCCAGTACACACTCAAAACTAGAGCTTTTCTGGTCACTCAGTAAACAGGCCAAAGTAGCACACCCAAATGAGGAATATATTGTCTCCAAAATCCAAAGAAATGAACTAAGCATTTTTGTACATAAAAAGGATCAGATGCAACTGCTTATCCTTCACTTTAGAAGATATATCTTGACATGCCCCACACCACTGGACACCTAGAAATTTCACCAAGGTAGAACGCCCCTATATTTTTGTTGGATTTATCTCCTATCATTTCTCACACAAATGCCTTACCAATAAGTGTAGATTCATTGCTACATCTTGTTCACTAGGTCCGATCAGCATGATATCATCAATATAATGGACCAGTGTGATGTCTTGTGGGAGGGAGAGATGATAAAGGTCCCTGCAGACAGCATTATGATATAGGACTGGAGAGTTGATAAATACTTGGGAGAGGACAGTGAAGGTATATTACTGGCCTTGCCAGATGAAAGCAAACTTTTTCTGGTGGTTCTTATTAAAGATAATTGAGAAAAAAGCATTTGCCAGATCAACAGCTGCATACCAAGTACCAGAGAATATGTTGACTTGCTCAAGCAATGATACATTTAGAAAAGCAGCTGCAATTGGAGTTACCACATGGTTAAGTTTATGATAATCTACTGTCATCCTCCAAGATACATTTATTTTCTGCACAGGCCAAAAAGGAGAGATGTATAAGGATATAGTAAGAATCAGCACCCCTGCATTCTTCAACTCCTTGATTATGGCACTGATATCTGCAATCCCTCCAGGAATCAAGTATTGCTTTTTAAAAAAATAACTGATAGTCTTTTATTAATGCTCAAAACTCTACATCATTATAATAGGAAAATAATTGTTTCTTTATCAACTAGTTACATAAAAACTATCCATGGCTTAAGAGTTGCAATATGTACTATGTTAGAGACAGGACATCAGCTTGCTGGGACTATTAGGGTATGACTTATAATGAGTGACTGCAATTTAAAATCATTCTCTGAAGAGCTTTCCCAAACAGTAATCCCTCTGAAATTAAAACAGAAAATAAAACTTATGTTTATACCTAGCTTTAGTTATAAATCCCAATATACATAAATCTCATTCAAAATTTTATGGTTTTGATATTACTTTTTCAAAGGTGCCTAACAGAAATTCAAAGCTCATTTTATGTTCATGAATTTGAGTGTGCAAAAAAGTTGTAATTTCACAGCATCAAAGTTTATTACAATGCAAATATTCTCACTGACATGATTTTGTGATAATCAGGGTATGCTAAATATCTGCTATATTAGAAACCATGCGTGTGTCTCCAGATCTAGTTTTTCACCCTAGGTCTGGTTTTTAGAATGCTGGCGATAAACTAAGCCTGGTTTATTATATGACCATCTTGTATGGGAAATGACTGTAACTCTAGGTATCTTAGGTCAACCTTAAGAGATATAACAGGGAGATGGATGTGGTACAAATAGTTGGGCATCCATCTCTCATATAGAGGGACCTGAGTTTGACCCCAGGACCTCCCAGAAAAATTAAAAAAAAAATTATAGAAGGCATGCAGGCTGTGAAATCCCATGCATGGGTGCACTGTCAGGTCCCACAATCAGGTACACCACCAGGCCCTGTATGTGTGTGCACCACCAGGCCCCACAAGTGGGTGCACTTCCAGGACCCATGAGTGGGTTCACCATCAGGCTTCATGCATGGGTGAGACCCCCAGGCCTCATGTGCTGGTGTGCTTCCAGGCCCTGTGAGCAGGTGAGAACCAAGTCCCCACATGTGGGTGCACTGCCAGGCCCTGTGAGAAGGTGTGCCACCAGGCCCTATGAGAGGATGAGCCCCACAGGCCCTGCACATCAGTGTGCTGTCATGCCCCTTGAATGGGTGCACTGCCAGGCCCGATGCATGGATGCAGCATCAGGCCCAATGCATGGGGATGCTGCCAGATCCCATGAGTGTTTGAGCCCCCCAGACCCCAGGTATGGGTAGGCAATCAGGCCCCATGAGCAACACAGCAAGATGATGATATAACAGGAGAGTGACACAAGAGAAAGCCAAGAAGAGAATTACCAAAAAACCAGGAACTAAGGTGGCACAGGCAGTAGGATGCCTCTCTCTCCCACATTGGAGTTTCTGAACATTGAATCCCAGGGAAGACAGGAGAAGAAAGATGAGAAGAGAGGGCAGGAAATGGACACAGTGGATGGACACAAAATCAGCAAAAATGGGGGGGGGTGCAGATAAAAATGGATAAATTTAAATAAATAAATAAATCTTTTTAAAAAATAAAGGTGAGTAAGATATGGACTATAGTTGGTAGTAATACTTTGGCAATGCTCTTTCATAATTTGTTAACAAATGTTTCACAACAATGCAAAGTATTTGTGGTGGGGTGATTTATGGAAAGCCCTGTATGATATTATACATGTTTGTTTTGTAAGTTCACAATGTTTACTGAAAAAAAAAAAAGATGTATTGGTAAAAAATATATATATTACACAATGATCAACTAACAGATATAGTTTCAAAAACTTAATTTTCCTGCCTTATTTCATTCCAGCACTGATCATTCTAAAGCTTCGTAATCACATCTAGGGATTGAGAAGGAACTGTTGATTTGGTCTCAAAAATCCCTCTTGGATGAACAGCACTTTTCTTTATTAATCTGCTCATTGATGTAGGGCTTCAAAGTGCCTTAATCATAAGGTAAGTCAGGGAGGCTCTGATTTTACTTGGAACCTAAAATTCTCAAAGCTGGTACCAGCTTCCTATTCATGCTGCTGGGATCACATCTGGTCCCCTTTGGCCTTTGGGGGAGCCATGACTGTGTCCTAGGCAGCAACTGTGTGGTCTCTGGCACTGGGCCCAGATTTACTTCTTTTTAAACTTTATATTGTACATTTAATAATTGAAAATATAAACAATCATTTAAAAAGAAAAAGAAAATACAGTTGAATAAAAACATAGTTTTCTCAATTAAATGTAATGGATATATAAAAATTTCTTTCTTTGAATCTTGCAATATGTTACACAATATATTTTTTTCATAGTAACACAATCATACAGTATTTGTCCTTTTGTGTCTGGCTTGTTTTGCTCAACATAATGCCTTCTATATTCATTCATGATGTCATAAGCTTTATGACTTCATTTCTTCTTACAGCTGCATAATATTCCATCATGTAAACCCACCACAGTTTATTTATCCATTCATCAGTTGAGGGACACATGGGTTGTTTCCAACTTCTGGCAATCATGAATAATGCTCTTATAAATATAGGTGTGCAGATATCTATTTGTGTCACTGTTCTCAGATCTTCTGGGTATATACCCAGTAGTGGTACTGGAGGGTCGCATGGCAAGCCTATATTCAACTTTTTTAGGAACTGCCAAACAGTCCTCCATAGTGGCTGTACCATTCTGCATTCCCTCCAACAGTGAATAAGTGTTCCTATATCTCCACATCCTAAGATTTGCATTTGATTTATGATTTTGCTAGGTAGGGGCAGTTCTAGTGGCCTCCACTTGGCCTTTTCTATCATAATAACCCTCATTCTACAACTCAGGGATCCAGTGTGAGGATTCTGCCAGTTATGAAGTATGTCTATTCCAATTATACATTCTGGAACTGGAGGAAAAAACACAGAATTAGTCCAGGGACCCACTGGACCCACTGTGAAATGGACCTGAGTTAAAAACTCTATCTATTAAATAACCTACATAAGTCCTTACTCTGATTGTTTGACCACAGTGCTGTTTTGGGTCTCCTGGAATTAATGTCCCTTCTGAGACAGTGTCTAAAAATCCCTGAAATGTCAGATCATTTCCTTTTTTCACAATCCACTGTTACCTTGTTAAAATGCTGTAGGTCTTTTTAGGGGAACAAACCTGTTTCTGTAATTCAAGCTAGGGCATTGTTCACTTAACCTAGATCTCTTCTGTTTATAGAGACCAAGTAGGAATTTAGTAGGCTACCAATTGGTTTTACTTCTAGGTATCCCTGATCTATTAGCCAATGCCATAAGTCTTTGGAACTCATATTCATTTGATTGAAGCTTTGATTGTGCCTTCCATTGTAATAGACACACCCAGTTGTATTTGGTGATTAAGTGCTGCTACTTGGTTTGTGCCAGCCCAGGATCCAATCATCCTCATACTCTTTAAGGATTCTAGTTTCATTAGAACACTTCCCATGGTAATATCTGACCTACAGAGAAAAGCAACCACAAAGCTCTTGAGGGAAGATAGATTTAGTCTCACAAAGCTATTCTTCACAGCCCTAGTTAAAGTGTGTCCTCTGGGCATTCCTGGGGTGGGTGGGAAGATCTTAAATGGTGAATACATTCTAGAATCCCAATCTATTTAAGCCTTTGGATCCCCTCATCTAAAGTATACAAGGGTAAATCAGATATCTCCACCTCAAGAATATTGTCATCTTTTTGTCCATGTTTCAGCCAGCCACCCGAACAAACTGTTAGAGCCCTTTTAACCCCTTGAGCTACAACATTGAATCCAGAGTCTTTGCTTAGAGGCCCCATATCAATACATTCAGCCTGATCCAACTTTATATTCCTTCCACTATCATCCCATACCTTTAATATACATGCCCACACATATTTCCCTGATTTCTATTTATATAAATTGGAAAACTCATGCAGTTCTTTTAAAGTATAGTGTAATTCCTCATGGATTGCACTTTGTGCTATACCTTTGGGACTTGTGATTTTAGTCTAGTTATAGGTCTGGAAGAGAAGAGAAAGAGTGGGAGTGGGTATGGAGAAAAATTAGAAGTGTTTTGCCAGGTAATTACTTCAGGGTATTCCCTTGCAGTTTCATCTGGTGAGGCAGGTTTAATCTCTTCAGGCATGGGTTGGATGGCAGACTCCTCAGGGCAGGGTGGCTATTGGGTGGTGGTTTCTTCAGAGCAGGGAGGCACTGGAAACTCCTTGAGACAGGCTGGAGATTGGGTAGTGCAGACTTCAGGCTGTATGATAGCTTCCTCTAGGTAGGGTGGAGGTCCAGGCTCCTTGTGGCAAATAAAAAAATTAATAAATAACAAATAAAATACAAAAATACAAGAAAAATTAAAATTAATTTTTTTCATTGCATCTTTCATCACCATAAGACCTATTTTCTTTTATGCACAGTAAAATTTCTTCCGTTTGTTCCCCCAGTGTCATATCTTTTTTTATTTTATCCTCAAAGAAACTTTAGATTACAGAAACATCAAATAGAAAATATATAGAATTCCCCTATGCCCAGCCCCCTCCCACTTTCCTACTCATACTTATATTAACAATTTACATGTGTATGGCACATTTGTTAAAATTGATTTACAAATATTAAAACATTACTACTAACCATGGTCAATGATTTCTATTATGATTTACATTTTGCACCATGCACTTTGTAGGTTTTGACAAATTTTAAAATGGCTTGTATTCATCATTGCAAGATCATGCAGAACAATTCCAATGCCCTAAAAATGCCCTATGTTCTATCTATGCTTTCTTCCTTCCCCCTCCCCTTGGAATCTATGGTAACCATTGTTTCAATTTTTGAAGAATAAGGTTCATACTTAACATGCAATAATATTGATGGCTTGACATATTGGTCTGTTTTCTTTTATTAGGCACTGCCCATGTTGTCAAGAGATTCTTGCCCCTCTAATTGAGAACATAGCAGGACTTCCCAGGATGGGAGTTTAATGTTTTCTTGTTTATTGTGTGGAGCTCCACCCACTGAGATAGCACACTATGACTAGATGAAATTTTAATATTCCATGGAAGCATGCCCCAGGTGTGCTCTATCCCACATATTCCCCACCCCTGACACCCTGCACCCATAACCCTCCCCTGCCATATTTGCCAAAAGAACATTACCAGCATTGTAGTTTTAACTACAGAACTACAAATTCCCAGGGTTAAGGATAAAGAAACTGATGTCTGTGAGGGGAATATTCAAACCATAGTCATGGTTAAAAAGTGGCAGATCTGATTATTTCTTCCCTAATGAGGAAGCTGTAGATTTATGTAATATTGGGAAATACAGATTTAATTATGAATTCTAGAGGACAGATTATATAAACAACATCTAAAAGTCATAATTGCCAGTTCGTTGGGAAATTTCAAGGCTATATCAAACCATATCTCATGTGATCTTTTTTATAATGAGGTTTCATTATTTATTATATATGTATGTCCCTGTATGTGTATCTGAATGGTGGATGCCAAGTTAACACTGAAAACAATCTGACTGGAATCCTAAACACAGTTTGAGTGTTCTTATACATGCAATCCCTCCCTTCCTCAATGCTGTCATCTCAACCATCCTCCTCTGAACATTGGTATGGATGGCCTTTCTGAACTAGAATGTCCATTATGTTTTATGAATCAGTGACCTTCAGAAATGTAGCTCTAGACTTCACCCAGCAAGAGTGGGTTTTGCTGTATTCATCCTGGAGAAAGTTAAGAATTGTCATGCTGGAAAACATCAATAATCTGGTGTCCATGGGTGATTCTCTTAAATATAATATCTATTTGCTTGTTTATATCTATTGTTTATTCAGTAAGTATCTAGAACAGCTACCTCTTCTACCACTCCAATATATGTCCTGATTTGTTCAATACAACAACCCAAAATAACTTTGATTCTTCTCTTTTTATTTATATCACATTTTTCACACCAGTGGAATATAATCATTCTGCCTAAAATTCCATGTTTTTCTTGCTAATTAATCTCCAAAACTCACAACTGCATTGTTTATTCAATATTATACTAATGGATAAGCAAATGGTTAAATAATCTCTAAATAATTATATACTTTAGGGACTATGTTGAGGTTCCTGAATACCATAGTAAATTTACAGGCATGTTGTGGTATACTCTAAGAACACATATGGTTATAAAATTAATGATAGCCAGTAGGTCTAAGAAAGCATCATGAATGGCTGCCACTATGTGTCACCTAAAAGCAGGATATAAAAAATTAGGATATGAATTACTTGGTAAATGATCCACAATGAATGTGATATATGAAAGGGAGAGTCTCCTCCAGTTTTGAGAATAGTCTCCTAATGGAGACACTCCCAGCCAGTTAGTTATATGACCTCTTGACTGTTCCATTGCCCATGTCATTGGCCTCCTCCTGATGCTGCTCTTGTAAGAGCACTGCTTAAAAAAACTGGCTTGAGCATCAGGCAGTTCCCAAGACTCATCTTTGATACTGAACAAATGAAAGGTTAGACATTGTACCTGGGGACCCATGACTCCTAAACACAACACATACTTTTACCATGAGGAACTTATATTTTTCTGTGGAGCTTAGTTTTTACATTCCTTTTTAAATAATATGCAAATCCTTTGAAGCATATTAATTTCTCCTTGTACTGAAAGATTGAGGAAACTACAGTCTTTGAATTTGGGCATAGACATGAACAATCAGAGGTCTTTAATATTTTTTCAGCACAAGGTTATGTGTCATCACATTGCCAGTCAATATTCTGTGTTCAAATTGCACTTCCCTGTGCTGACATTCAATGTTACCTTATTCTTCTCAAAGCCTTTTGTCTTAATTTGAAAAAACTACCAGAATGCAATATACTGGAAATGGTTGGTTTTTACAATGGGAAATATTAACATACAAGCTTACAGTTCTGAGGCTGAGAAAATGTCCAAATCAAGGCTTCAGGTGATGCTCTGGATCTTGTCAAATGGAATGGTGTAATAGCAGCACCTGCTGTCACTCTCTTCTCCTCCATGTCTCATTGCTTCAATTTCTGTCTTCCTGAAGCTTTCTCTCTGCTCCTGTGCCTTTTTGTCTCCAAGGTTTCATTGATTTCAGCTTCTGGTGTCTGGGATTTTCTCTCAGCTTCTGAGGGTTACTCTGTCTCTGTGGTTCTGTCTCTCCATGGTCATTCCATTTATACAGGACTCCAGGAAGAGGATTAAGACCCACTCTGGGCCACCCACCACTGAAGTAATCTAATCCAACCATCAACTGAAGCAATCTAACTAAAAGATCCCACCTACAATAGTTTCACACCCACAAGAATGGATTCACTTTAAAGACATGAGATTTTCTGGGATCCACAAAAGTCTCAGTCAGGATGGGTCTTAATCTTTTTACTAGAGCCTTATGAGCAGAATGAAATTCAAAAAGAGAGAGAAAGCCATGAGAAGCAAGAAGTTGAAATCTACTGGAAGACAGAAGAGAAGGAAGAAAAGGAAGAGACCAGAAGATATCACTATGTGCCTTGCCAATTGACGGGCTTAAGATGAAAGAACTTCAGTCACCAGTCCCAGAACACCAGTCTTCAGGGAGAAAGGATCACCTTGATGACTTGATTTGAATTTTCTTTTAGTGTCAAAACCATAAGCTAACAAATCCCCATTGTTTAACCCCAACACATTTCATGGTATTTTCCTGAGCAGCCTAGGAAAACTAAAGCACAATGTATGGCCAACCTCAAAGCTGGTTCACAGAAATCTGAATTAGTTGAACAGACTCAGTGATCAGCTTCTGGACTTTACACCCAAGAATCTTGGGAATTAGATCTTTATATCCTAACCTGGTACCAGCTATCTATACTAGAGCTGGAGCTGTGGACCACACTGCTGCATGCAAGCAGTCTCTTAGATAGGGGATGAGAGCCACTGCACAGAGTGAAACTCACCAGTATTTATTACAATTTACCAGTTTCATCCTCCCCATTCCCATTCTTAACTGAATGTTCAACACTGTTCTATTAGGTTCTAGATCTTCAAAATAGTTGATTCAGACAGTTAGTGCCAGTGCAGTATCTGTTCTCATGGAGGAGCTAATTCCTGGAGCTTCCTACTTCATTATCTTCTTCCAACAACCCTTCTGTATTTTATTCATCTTTATTTAAACTTTATTTGTCTGCCAAAGGGGTGCCAATGCAAAGTACCAGAAAGCTCTTGGCTTTTTAAAGGGTATTTATTTGGGGCAAAAGCTTACAGTTACAAGGTCCTAAAGAATCCAACTCAAGGTTGCTTTCTCACTAAGGTCAGTTGCCATGTGTTGAAGCAAGATGGTCACTGATCTCTGTGAGGGTTCAGCCTTCCCCTCTGGGCCTCCTTTCTCTCAGCTGCAGGTTGGCATACGGCTTGTCTCTCAGAGTTTATTCTCTCTCCTTGTATAGGGCTCATTTCTTTCTGGGCCTTCTACATCAGTCTTTGCTCTCTTCCCAAGGTAAGCCACAAAGGTGAATTGTTCATCTCCCCCTGGAGTCTCAGGGTCAAAAATAACAGAGCTCTCTTTCTTCTTGTGTGCCTTTTTGAGTAAGCGTCCATTTATATCAGCCCACCAAGGGGGCAGGGACTCATCCTGACTTACATCTCACTGATGTAGCGAAATCATAAGGCCTAAATTGATTTTATCAAGTAAACTTAATCAGAGGACCTCACTGGATTTAACACAATCAAAGGATATCACACTCACAGGAATAGATTAGTTTTCATACAAAATCTTTCTCTTTTTTCAGATTCACAAACATAATCTCAAAACTGTCACATTTAGATACAATGAAATGCACATCTTAAGTAATGACTTTTAACAATCATGTACATCTATGTAACCCAAATCCCTTTCAAGTTAGACCACTAAACTTCACTCACAGTATTCTTTCATGGCAATTTCCAGTTAATCCCCATCTATATCCTGATTTTTTCCATAGTGGATATTTTTCACCTGTTCTGAAACTTTATATTAATATACTCATATAGTATTTGTATTTGGTAAGGCTTCTTTCACTCAGCATAAGGATATTTGGTGTATCCAAAGCTCATTCATTTTATTACTTAATAACCTTTAATTGTGTGAATTACCACAGATTGTTTATCCATTCTCCTTTAAATGGAAACTTGGTCTTTTCATACTTTGGCTATTTACATATATTTTAATGAATGTATTTGTAGATATTTTATTGTGGGATTCTCATAGAAGTTGGAGGCCAAATGCTTTCCATCAGTTATTGGAAGCCAGAGATAAAAGAGAAAAACTACAAATGTTCACAGAAGTCCCAGGAGATACAGGTCTTCTCTGATGTCAGTGTTTGTGCCACTGTTGTGGTCCTATTCCTGACTATGCCTTAGAGAGAGCTAGAACAGTTGAACATTACTAATCAATTTCTCTGATTCATGTTTCTCTTTTACAACATAGTGGTTAGTACCCAAGTTCTTTTCAGGTGGAGAAAGTGGAATGGTTATCCTATTTTACCTTTATCCTAGGCTCAGGCTATGGGAAGGCTTAAGAGAGGAGTGACTTATTATAAGGAATGGGCTCACAAGTCCATGAGGTCTGGCTAGTCTGAACTGTGAAGGACAGGCCACAAGTGCGAAACTCCAAAAAAGGTGATGCTAAATTTAAATGGGAATTCCACAGGGGAAGCTGAATAGCTGAAGGTGAGGAAAAGGTTTTCTTTCTGATATCTGAAATTCTAACTTCTGGCTGTTAATACCTCCAGTTGATTAGATGAGGAGACTTCCCATGTTTTTGGCTGTAGATGCAATAAGTCTTATATGCAATCAATAGATTATAGATGCAAAGCTCATGCTGAATATACCCCTACAGCAGCAATCAGGCCAGGGCTTGCTTACCCCAAAACTGGACACCAAAACTCAGCCAAGATGACATATGAAACCTTCACAAGTACTGATATTGTTTGTATCAATTCAAACTATATGGTTATAAATTTAGAATATTAAGTGTAATAAGTGTCATACCTACAAAGAACACACCTCAAAATACCCACAAAAGGAAATGAGAAGAAGGGAATCAAAATGATTCAACACAGAAGATTAAATAAAAACAATAAAGATTGTGGTACTGGTGGAAATGAGGGACACACATGGCATAATGCATATAAAAATAATTGTTTAAATGGCAAAAGTAGCACCTGGTTTTCCAGTAATTACATTAAATGTAAATAAATTAAACTCTTCTATCAAAAGGCACAGTTTGGCAGAATGGCTGTCCAAAAGGATTATCGAATATTAAGGTGCCTAAGAGTAGTAGTTTTAAGTTTAAATAAATAAATAAGTTGAAAATGGAAAGATGGAAATATATTGCATGTGAATATGTGAATAGCTGAGGTAAATATACAAATATCAGACCAAATGTACTTTAAGATAAAAACTGTTACAAGAGATGAAGAAGGACATAATATGTAAATAGAATATAGAATATAGAATATATTGTCCAAGAATATAGAAAAATTACTAATAAAGATGCATCTAACAAGAAAGCCTCAAAACATATGAAGCAAATTTTGTCAGAACTTAAGGGAGAATTATACAATTCTACAATAAAAGTTAGAGACTCCAAAACACCATTTTGATAATTGATAAAACATCTAGAGAGAAAACTAATAAGGATATACACTATTTGAACAACACTATAAATCAACTAAAGCCAACAGTAATATACAGTCAATTTTCTCCCATCTAAAGAAAAATGCACTTTCTTTGAAATAGCACACATATCCTTCTCTAGGAAAGACTATTTGTTAGGACACAAAACAAATGTAGATAAATTTAGAAAGGTTGAGATTATACAAAATATGTTATCTGGATTCAATGGAATAAAGCAAGAAATCAGTAACAAGCAAAACAGAAAAATCCACAAGTATGTGCAAATTAAACACTATGCTTTTAAGTAAACAATGGATCAAATTAGTAATCACAAGGGAAATTATAAAATGTTTAGAGATGAATGAAAGCAAAAAAAAAAAAAATAACATACTTCAAATTATGAGATGCAGTGAAGGCAGTTCTCAGATGGAAATTTAAAGCTGTAAATACACACCTTAAAAATGAATAAAAGTATCAAGTAAATAATTTCTAAACTTGTAGTCTTAGAAAAAATTGAGCAAACTGTAAACAAAGACAACCAATGGAAAAAATCATAAAGATTAGAGTGGACATAAATGAAATTGAGAAGAGAAAAACCAAGAGAAATTTTAAAAAGCCAAAAATTGGTTCTTTGAAAAATCAATAAAATTGAAAAAAAAAATAGCTAGACATATGAAGGAAAAATAGAGTTCATATAGAAATAACTAAATCAGAAGTGGAAGTGGAATCACTATCTACAGAAATGGACACTACCCGGTGTCCCTGGTCCATCACTGGAAGTGCCCCCTGGCCCCATCTATTATTTACTCTTCATTTTGAATCACTTCTTCTGTTTCATCTGTGACATTATGTCCCCTAACAGTTGCCCCTCCCCCAGTATCCATACTATCCTCTATCCATTGCATGGTTTGACTAAAAAGTGGACCATGATTTTCCTGTCATTTAGAGAATCAAACTCTCCTGGCCACATTGATGGGTTCAGGCCCTAAATAGGTGCAATCCGAATGAGGCCAAGAATAGTAATGTGGGGATGTGAGGTCATCCAATGGAATCATTTTCCTGCTTTAAGGTAAAAGATTTTGAGGAAGACTGATGTACAGAAGCTAATAGAGCTTACAGGACAGCAAAATAAATAAATAAATAAATAAATAAATAAATAAATAAATAAATAAATACAACAGTTTTAGAGTGAACACCGATAATAACAAAACATATATGTGTCATGAACTCTTGCATGACCTGAATAATGGAGAAAAGATCACAGATTACCTTAATTAATCACAACAGATTAATGCAATATATACTTAAATTCTAGACAAAAATGAACTCAAATGGATCATTAAATTAAACATAAAATGAAAACATATATACACTCTGCAAGAAAATATATGAGAAAAACTAGGTGAAACTGGATTGGAAATAAGATTTTGTTAGTTCAATTTTTAAAATTAAAATAGTTGTAGGTTTACAGAAATTCATGTAACAAATACAAGTTTCCCTTATACCCCCTCTATTATTAACATTTTGCATTAGTGTGGTACTTTGATAAAATTGATGAAAGAGTGTTATAATTGTAGTATTACCAATACTGCATAGTTTACATTATGGTGTATTTTTTCCCAATATATCACCCTATTATTAGCTTCTTGCATTAGTGTGTATATGTATATGCCACATTTTCTTTATCCTTTATTTGGTAGATGGACACTTGGGTTGCTACTTTCTTTTGGCAATAGTGAAATCATCAGTGTGCAGGTATCTGTTTGAGTCCCTGAGTTCAATACTTTTAGGTATATGCAGATTAGAGGGAATGCTAGATGATATGGCAATTCTGTAGTTAAAAACTGATAAGGACCATACAAAAGAGATTAATTTGTTTTTTTCCTCCTGACATCTTCCATTGGCCAAAGTGAAAGTGCATGCTGACTGTGAGCAATCCCAGCAACTAGTCTATTAATAAGAAAACCCTTGTTTAAAGGTTAAAAAATATAGGTCATTTGTAAATGACATGTGGAGGTAATAGTATCAGTGTCTTTTATCCATTATAATCTTAGTTATGTAGATCATATTATATGTTTCAATATAGACATGTTCTTAATCTTAGTCCATATTCATGTGGGTATGGACCCAATGTAAAGAGGATTTCTGGTAGATGTTATTTTTAATTAAGATATGGCCCGGCTGAATGAGACTGCATCTAAATCCACATTGCTAGAGGCCTTATAAAAAGAAACAAATGGGAGGAAAGATGGCGTCGGCTTAGGAGGGTGACTGCAAGCAGCTCCCAGATCACGTCAGAGAGTGGACAGGGTGTGGCACGGGTGTCTGTGCTGTGGGTGTGTGGAGTAAGAAGCTTGGGACATCTATCTGCACAGATCGATGGTGTGGACTGAACCATAGAGATTCGTGAGTTTTAAGCCT
>JAQZBX010071669.1:0-15199 GCA_029593785.1 Cabassous unicinctus | reverse complement strand
GAGTAACAGAGCAAGGGTCACAGGGAGAGCTAACAAGGACATAAATACAAGATCAAATTTAAGTCTGTAATATAATTTGTGCTTGCTGTTCCCATAAAGACACTCATACTTTTTGAAATTTTCAGCTTCCCAGAAACACCAGAACCTAAAGCATCAGAAGGGCTTCTAATTATAGGTGTGAAGATTTAAGTAAGCTAAAAGAAATGTTCTCTTCAAGCCTGGAAGAGAAACCCATGTTAAAACAAGTGATGATTGAAACAGGATTCGTGAAACTGAGTGTTTATATCTCTTTAAACTCAGCACATAGACATTTCAAATCTAATGCTCTCTAACGCTTATAGTAATACAATGAGGCATTTTTGAAGGACTGAAATGATAACTGAGCTGAAAACTTCCTTTTATGTTGTATTTCATTAACCAGAGCTATCAGAAATAAAGCTTCAAGAGCAATAATCTTCCATAACTAAGGCAGCAGCATTTACTTGGTGGCAATTTATTCTACGGATAGCATATCCAAATTCTAGGGCAATTACCTAGGAAGAAATAACTAGTTCTGAGAGAACTAACCTTGCATACTCAAAATTAATTAAATGATGTAAAGGTAAATATCACAAGACCATTTCTACACATAATAAACAACTAAGAGGAGAATTTTATTACATTACTAACAACATCCACGACTTTACTGGATATGACCCAGAAGTCCACAACTATCTAGATAGCAGTTTCTGCCATGCACTTACCCTAAAGCAAAAATTCCAACCCTTACTCTCCTTTGCCATTCATGTGCTTTAGGACGTCAAGGTAAGTCTAAGTGTACAATGATAACTGGCAAATTCATCTTGTTTTATCTGTGCACCTTTCAAGAGCTTAAGAAGGATGCGGTGGACTTCACAGTCAGCAAATCCAATTACTTGTCCATAGGGAATATGGGAGGACTATATATTTAAGTTATCCATGCCAAATGGCTATTCTTACCTTTCTTAAAAGTTTCCCCTCTTCCCCTTCCTCTTGATGCAGAGGAAGGAAATGCTCATCCTACTTAGCTCTCAGTTTTGCCAGGAGCAGCTGAAGATTGGCTTTACCAGCAGGAGACCAGTGGAAAACCAAGAGCATTTTATTAATGCAGAGAAGTGAGTATAGGATAGGTAGAGCCCAATCAAATGAACTCTCTCTGGTTATTACAGAGAAATGAGCTATAAGGGAAATCGTCGTCTATTTACATTCCCTGTGATTTTCCTCATGGACAGAACTCCCACCTTGGTATCCCCAACAGATAGCTTTTTTATTTCTCCAGACCTTTTTTTACCTGGAAATATGGAGAGACTCTTTTCCAGGCTCATGATTCACTGGCCTATTTTAGCCAAGAATAGCAAGTTACATATTGGAAAATAACAAGGGAAATATAAACCAAAAACCTCACAAACCTTGAGTAAGTGTGAAAGGGGACAGTTTTTATGCTCCATGAGTGTGTTAAGTACCTACATACACCATTTCCTCATTCAAGGTCTCAAAGGTGCCTTCGGATGCCCTTTGGTATATCTCAATTTCTTAATTGAGTCCCACATATACATATCCTCCAAATAACATGTTCTGGGGTAAGAGGACATGCTAATTGATGGCTTGAAATTAGAGTGGGTACATGGATATTTGGATGAGAGAAGTGGTTCCAGAACAAGGAGAGTGAATGGATAGGAGAATCAGAGAGAAGCGGAGGTTTGGAGTAAGAGTTGTCAGTGAAGAGATTTCAGGAAGGCAGAATGCAGTGTGTAAAACCTTTAATTTCATGAAAAAAGTATCAAGCACACATGGTCCATGAAGCTTACCATATTTTATATAATCTGCCTGATTTGTTCTTTCAATATCCCAGCACAGGTAATGAGGAAATGTGTTATTATATTCATAACTTCATTGATTCAATAAATACAATTGGTGCTTTTCCTTCCCCAAGTTCAAAGTGCAGTAAAATGTCATATTTCCTCCATAGCATCTATTTCTGAAAATGTCAAACTATGTTACAGACCATGGCCAATTTGTATCATCTCCACTTACATGTTTTTTAGGATGTGTGTGTGTGTGTAGATATATATTAATTTACTTATATCTTGTAGTAGATTGACATAAATAAATTAAAATAATGCCTAATTTCTGGGTTCAAATGATTTCAGAGTCCCATTGATGCAATTCAACAAAGGCTGATGATAAAGTCCATTGGTAACACTTTTCTCTTGCTCAGTTCTGAATACTTAATGCACCCTACAGCCCATAACAAGGCTTCTTGAATCAGAATGTTTAATTACTTTCCCCAAGGTAAATGTCACAAGGCCAATTCCACACATAATAAACAACCTAGAGCAACTAAGAGCTAAGAAAGATGTGGCATACATATTTTTCAAGTGTCAAGACAGGCACTCTGCTTTAGCTGGGTAATTTGCCTGAGATGTAATGCTGTCTATTTTATGAAGGAATATGATGCCACTTAGTCTTATATAACCATATTTAAGTGAAAGCATAAATCACGTTCTGAAAGCCAAATAAAATGTATTTTGATTAGTCACACCACAACTAAGAGTTGACTATTACAAAATCTTAAGCAAACAACCCTGTTAAAATTTTCTATTACAGTTTAATAATGGTATGTAAAATTCCAGGCTTAGTTGTGTTCAGGTACTTTTACCAAGAAAAATAAATAAATATTTCAGGACATGGTCAGGAAGAGAAGTGTGAAGCTGCTCTTCTTTATCTCACTCTGTTTCAGGATGATGGGGCAGGTCAGGGGGAGTGGACCTTTGTGGTGGTGACATCAATTCGAAATGGGTCTGGCTTCTAAGCCTGCAACAGATTTCATCGAATGGCATGTCCTGTCCTCTGTGCAGGGGATGGAATCATAGGAAATTACAAAAATCTGCAGGGAGCAACTTAACCCCTTCAATATTGGTACTCTGGCTAAAGGTCTCATAATACAATTTGACAGTCTAATTCCACCAGATGGGGTCCACTCCATGAGAATCTCTAGGGGATTCATGTGTATATTAGTTTTCTGGTGTTGTGTAACAAATTACCACAAACTTAGTGGCTTGAGATAACACCTGTTTATTATCTTACAGTTTCTCTAGGTCAGAGATCCAGGCTTGGATTAGCTGAGATTTCTGCTTCAGGGTTTCATCAGGCTGTAATCAAGGTGTCTTTCAAGGCTGCAGTTTCATCAGAGGCTTGACTGGGAAAAGATCTACTTCCAACTCACTTTAGATTTTTGGTGCAATTCATTTCCTTGTGGTTGCAGGACTGAGGCTTCAGTTTCTTGCTGGATGCCACCCTCAGTTCCTAGAGGCTACCCACAGTCCCTTGCCACGTGGGCTTCTCCAACGTGGCCACTTACTTCATGGCAGTTTACTTCCTCAAGGCCAGTGAAGTGATCTAGAGGGGGTCCAGCTTATCTGCTAGCAACATGGAGTTATATACATATGTATATATACACACACATACATATAAGCATGGAAGTCACATCACATAACTTTTGCTATATTCTGTTGGTTAGAAACAATTCCATACTCGAGAGGATTGCACTAAGGAGTGAATGCCAAGAGACGGGGATCATTGGGGGTCACCTAAGGTCTATCTGTCACAATATATCAGTAAGGAAACTCTAAGTCCAGAAGGGTAAATCCTCCCATTTCTACCATCACATCACTATACCAGAGAATGAAGATATTTTACATCAGGGATTGTGCTCTTTTTTATATTGTGTTATATTTAGGCACAAAAGACACAGATATAACCAAAACAGGAATTATTTTTAATCCACAAAATAAATTTATTATGCCCTACATGTAAAACAAAATATTTTGCTTTCAAAAATGTCACTATTGGGTTTTTTTAAAAATTTATTTTGAAATAATTATTGATTCACAGGAAAGTGCAAAAAATGTACAGGGAGGTCTGTGTACCCTTCAACAAGCCTACTATTATGTTAACATCTTGCATAACTATAGTACAATATCAAAATCAGGAAATTGATATTGGTTCAGTCCATGAAGTTTATTCAGTTTTCACCAGTTATACGTGCATTTGTGTGTGTGTGTAGTTCTCTGCAATTTTGTAGCTTCAGGTAACTGTCTCCCTCTTTATAGCCACATCCACCCCCCTCACCCTACATCTCTAACCCCTGGCAACCACAAATCTGTTCTCCATCTCTGATTCTGTTATTTCACAATTGTTGCATACATGGAATCACACAGTATGTATCCTTTTGACATTGGCTTTTCAAACTCGGCATAATTTCCTTGAGGTTCATCCAAGTTGTATTCCTAAGTAGTATTCCATGGTATGGATGTACCATAGTTAGTTAACCATTCACCCATTGAAGGACATTTCAATTTCCAGTTTTGGGTTATTACAAATAAAGCTGTTATGAACATTTGTGAACACATTTCTGCATGAAAATAAGTTTTCATTTATTTGGAGCATATGCTCAGATGTGTAATTGCTGTGTCATAGGGTAAGTCCATTTTCAGTTTTAAAAGACACTGCCACACTACTTTCCAGTGTGGCTGTACCATTTTATTTCCCACCAGGAATGTATAATATGATCCAGTTTCTCCACAATCCTCTCCAGCATTTGGTGTTATTAATATTTTTATTTTAATTTTAACTGTTCTGATAAGTGATATCTATCAGATATCACATTGTGTTCTAAGTTAGTGTTTCCTTAATGGCTAGTAATGTTGAACATCTTTTCATGCGTTATGTGCTTATTTGTCATCTGTATATCCTCTTTAATGAAATGTCTTTTGCACATTTTCTAATTGTTTGTTTTATAAATATTGAGTTTTGAGGGATCTTTATATATTCTAGATATAAGAACTTTGTTGAATATGTGATTTGAAAATATTTTCCCCCAATGTGTAGTTTGTCTTTTCATCCTATTAACAGGGTCTTTCACAGAGCAAAATTTTTAAATTTTGATGAGGCCCAATTTAGCAATTTTTACTTTTATGGATTTGTTTTTGATATCATATTGTTATGTGCCTGTTATATAACAACTTTTGAGAAATATTTTCCACAAAGTCCTTTCTTCTATCTTTCATGTCTTTGAAGGCTTTTACATATATGTGTGTGTGTGCACATGTATGCTCACTGGACTAACTGGAATAATTTAATCTTATTGCTTGTTTATAAGTACAATGTATATATACTACTATGGGTTTCAAAATATATATACTACAAAATATATTATTTAGTGAGATTTTATTTACTATGCTTGATGTGAGCAGAGGGGAAACAGCTCATAAAATTATAACTCATCTTCAAATTATACTGCCCTCCAGTTAGAGGAAATAAATAGCAAAGCATGACTAGTATATAAACAATGATACAAATCTGTGAAATTTCAGCCTTGAAAATTGTGTGGTCATACAGAAGCAAAAAGTTTAAAATCTAAAATTCTTTAACTTCTTGGAGAAGCAGCACATAATTTTACAGAAAATGAGACCCAAGGCCACTGTTCAAAAATAACTAAGGCTTACCTAAGACACTGATATGAATCAAAATTCAGTAAAATAGAACTTCCAGCAGAACAATGGTTTTAGGCATTCCATATGAAGACAATCAGCTTCCACGTGTTTATACTACCAAGCGCTGACTAGTCATTATAAACCAACTCTTGAAACCCAACTCGGCTTAAGGTAGGATGAGCCCTTTGACCTTACCTTGGTTTGTACCACTATTTGGCTAATTCCAGTTATTTGCGCAATAAACCATTGAATTCAAGGCAAACAGAAAGCCCAAGTGATGTGCCCAGATTTCCAATGAGAATTTTTCTCAGAGTCAGGAATGAGGAGGAAGTAACCTAGCTTTTCCGGATTCTTTTTGAAAGTCCTTCAGGAGGTAAATGCTTCTGTCTTCCAAAGGAAACATGGTGGAAAGTTTATTTGGGAAACTTAAGCAAAAACATCAGCAAATATTCTTTGACCCTTTGTTAAATGCAAAATAATAGATTTCCAGGCACCTGAGCAACTCAAATGCAAGAGCTATTTGTGTGTTATTTCCAACCATTAGAGAGAAATTAGGCATCTGGTAGGAGCTGTGTCCTTTTATTATTCTTTTTGACCTTTTGCCAAATCTCATTTCTGTCCTTTTTTTCTATCCCATCCCTAGTAACTCCATCGTTCAGCCTCTAGCCCTAGTACTTCTCCCTAGATAACAACCGGCTGACCTGAAATCTGGCTACTTGATCTTTTGTGGGTTCCCCAAAGGCTTCCAATTTGAAATGGTCCTTTTTGTATTCAGCCCAGTCTGCTTAGGGACATCTGGAGGTGGGAAGTACTTGCTAAACAAATTGCTCTATTAATTCTCTTGAGAAGGCCCCTCACAGGACTTGACTAAAAAATATAATGCCAGACTCCTACACAGAAACACTAACTCACACTGGTAGGAAGAGAAACACATACACCAGCAGGGACAAATCCATATGAATGTGCATAACTATAGAGAATCACGAATGTACTCAATAATGCATGGAGGGGGTGAAGTAGGGGGTGGTGAGCTTCAAAATACATTCTCTTCATAGGGTCTATAAAGTCTGCACAGCTACAAATGGCTCACAATGAGCACTTGGTGACCATCATCCTTTAATAGTAGTGACTCAGAAGATTAAGGGCTTACTGTGAGTCACAGTCAAAGGTACCTCATCAGTGAACAGAACTGCTTTCACAAAAGCTAAGAGCTCCATCTTCTTCCTGACCTGAAACTCACCCTGTAGGATTCTCTAAGAGTAATGATCTTCACTGCCCCAGAGGGAATGCAAGGACCTGTGGAAAGTGGAGAAGTATGGGGAGGTGCCTCTGTATTAGCCTTGCAAAATAATTGTTAGTATATTAGAATGAATGAGTGGTATCTTTACCTATAGCGAGTCTTTGGACTTTTTCTCCTAGGGTGGGGGCAGGGTGAGGTGGAGGTCATTATTGCCACCCCACAGCCTCAATAGCTTGTCCAGACCAGCTCGGTTTCTCACAAAGAATGTCAGCTTTCTTGAGGTAACCACTACACTGTTGCTGGGCAGGAAGTCCAAGCTCTGGAGTGTGAGTAACATGCTAAACCACATGGTAACACAAAAAATAAGAACAACATGATCTCTTAGGGTGGCATCCTAAGGAGTTGTTGGAAAAAAGATTAGGGGAAGTACCAGCATCTGAGACAGTACTCACTTAGAGCCTCCTTTCCTCCAACACTTCACTGTTTCACCCCGTCAAGTAAAAGCTGGGGAAAGCCTGCCTCAAAGTGATAAAATACCCAGATGACCCACCACAGAGAACCACAAAGGAAGTGAGTCTGCTGTGTGGAAGGCTTGACTAAAACAGCTAAGACAGAGTTTGACAGCGATGAGAGTAGAAGAAACTGAGGAGAGTGAAGGCCAACTATGATTGTTTTTCCTCCTTTTACCCAGAGTTTAAAAGAAGCCACATGCCAGAGAACTGAAATCCTATGCTGCCTATGAGCACAGAATGCAATGGCTCATATATATACTCTAGTTACCAGGCTTCCCAGAGAGAAAAGCCAAAATAAAGCACTCATTCTGATCTCAAGGGCTGAGCCAGCTCACAGCCTCCCAGTGCTACTATTTACGTTATTGGTACAATGCTTGCCTTTGCTCAGGCACATAGAGCATAGGGTGATTCAACAGATCCTACAACTGAGTTGACGCTTTCATTCCTGGCTTCTTCAGCTATACTACTTTAACTTTTCCCACAAAATTCCCCCTGAAAACCAAGAGTTCCTAAGATTGACTTTAACCTCGAAAAGATGACTAGGTATGTGTGGCTCTTTTCCTTTTCTTTTTGTCCCCAAATCATAAAAAATATATGCATCAGCCTTCTGTGATAAGGACTTGAAAAATAAGGCATGTGTTGTTGTCCTTCATGTTAGAATGTGGTACAGTTGAGAGTGATGACTAGCCATGTATAAGCATGACTGGAAATAGTTAATGTGGGGGCAATCTCTTCTATTTCCTACACACAAACCTTATCATTGAGCCAGTCTTGTCTACTATTCAAGCCAGATAGTTTGTGTATCTTTGCATGTAAGATTCAGGTTAAGCTCAATATATAAAAAGATACCCTCTTTCTGAGAATTTCTGACTAGAATGGCCTGCACACACACTTGTTTGCTGAAAGGCCAAAGCCAAACTATGTTGTTTCAGTGTGTCTTGGAAACTTCTCTTTCATCCTCTGAGCTTCTGATGACCTCACCTCAATTGAACATATACCAACTGTTGGGTTTCCAGCTACCATTTATGATCCACACAGCTCCAAGTCAGATGAGTGGAGATGTGATGGGAACACAGATGTTGGTACCCTGACTTTTTGATATGGCCAACCTTGCTCTATTGGTGGGTTTTAAGTGGCATCTTTCCACTGTAAGCTGTGGACAGGGCTTGAATCTGTTGCAGGATGTCACATAAGCTGGTTTTGCTGTACAATTCCCAGAAATTCGGTTCTGCCTCTACACAGTCATTTATAATCATTTGCCTGTCTTCTGAGATGTGTGCTTAATGAACACAACCATTTAACTACAGCAGCATCGTAAGAGACTATCCCTGGAATTCGTAAGCTATATTTAAACTACTGAGTCTAAGAATTTACAAATGGACAAGAGATATGCTCTGCCATGAGCCTTTTCCATGAAATCTCAAGGCTATTTGACACCATGAATTAAATATCTAACTCTGTCTTCATTTCACTTAGTCATGGAGAGCTGGTCATACTTGGTATCATGCACTGTGAGGAATCTTATGATCTTGGAGACCTTGTCAGGACCTATAAACTTGCTGTCAGAGATCAGGTCTCTTAACTAGCAAATGTTGTTGTAATATCAGTGCATAAAAAGAATAGCCTTGTTTCCTCTACTTTTTCTCATGGATATACATCCATGCATCAGAGATTCTGTGTGCTGTGTTTGCTAGAATGCAACCTCAAATTATAAGGCAATCCTAGGAATGTATTATTGTCAGTCTTTTTTGGTGGTAGCTTCAGAACAATGTTTATTAAAGGCGATGGGGGGAAAGGCAATACAAAATAATATTCATCTCTTTCTAAATAAAAAAAATGATAAAGGGAGTTTTGAAATCTAATAGCATTTCTGTAGTCCTGCATTTACGTGTCCATCAATGTAGGCACCTAATTAGTACCTTTCCTATCGGCTTGAGAAATCCCCCTAGGAAGGCCTCCAAGTGAGAAGGGCATTTTTCTGGACTTAGGTTTCTGCTGCAACTTCTTCAAAAGTCGGAATAAAGTTAAAGCTAGATTTTGTAAGGTCTTGTTCTTGATAATGGAATTCCATCATGATCTTTCATAATGAAGGAAGATTACTCAAGTCATTAGAGAGAGAGATTGGTGGCTAAGATATCAGGAGGGATTGAAATTTATTGACTAAAAACTTAAGAAATCCTATAACTATTACTATCAATGAAATATCTGTCCTCCCTCGGATAAGTTACAGCAAGAGGAGAGAACATTTCATAAAAGAGGTCAGATTGCCACATGCTAAATGCTTAAAAACTACTTGTTGAATTTAATTGTGAGTTTCTTTCTTAACACTCCTCCTTAACCAGAAGAAGAAAACAGCAGTAAGTAACATGGGTATATAACTCTAATATTAGGAGACAGAAGCAATGACAACCATTCTTATTATTCCCACTTTCTCCTTATTCTGCATGGGGCATACACCGTTTTTGAAAAGGAAGAGAACCAGAGGCAGTGAACAAGTATAATGCTTGCTTGAAACAAAGTCAGTGTCTTTCCCATCACAGCAACTGCTGTTTTTGAAGAATCAACTAAGTACTAGGTGGTGAACTAAGCACTCAGCAGCTCATTTGATTTTTAGAGTGACTCTACAAAATGGGAATTATTAGTCTCATATGATAAATTAGGAGAATGAGACACAGAGATGAGATAGGATCTTTGCCCAAGGCCACACAGCTAGGAAATGGCAGAGCTGGGATTTCAATCCAAATGTGCCTGCCTCTGAAATTCACTATATTATACTGCCACCCCCTTATTTAGCCTCACACCATCTCCTCTGCATTTAGAATTGGATTAGAATAACTGTTTTATAGATGAGGACATTGAGGCTTAGGACAGAGAAGTACTGTTCTAAAGAGTCTAAAATATTTTTCCTTCCACATTATCCAGCCTTCCAAACAGGGGGAATGAAATACGGAATTAGCCTTCTTCACTAGGCTTCTATAGTAGAAAAACCTCCACCAAATATATTTGTTTTATTGGCATTCTACACTGCAGAAGAAAGTATGCTAGAGATTCCAACTTCCTGTAGCAACACTACATTGTTCATGGAAAGTGAAACACAGATCTGAGCTGTACCTATTATAAAAAAGTAGTAGGCCAGTAGAAATCTGTGAACTCTGTCTCCACACACTTACTTGTTTTTAATAAAAACTAATTCCACCTCTTATTGATGTCACATTCATTTTGAAGCTGTACAAAATGCCTTACAGAAATAATAAGGCTTTAAAATACCTTGGAGCCCAGAATTTTAAAGTGATTCCCAAGTATTCTATAGTGGGAAATATGCTTATTTACAAATAGATAAATAAGAAGTAAGAGGTTAAAGGATTACTCCATATCACAAAGGCACAGTTAGGAATAGAATCAGCCTCTTAAATCTCAATTTTGGACCCAAATCACTAGACTGGTGTGTTTTTAATCTCTTAAGAACTGTAGAAACTTTTGAGAATTCTGATTTCAGGAAATTCAAAACTATTTAAATGATGACTCACCACTAGAAGCATTATTTTTATAGAATTTTCTTAACATTTAAAAAATATACAACCACTTTAAAACTATGTCTCATTTAAAGCCTGTGGATTTGGTCAGCTTTAAAGAAGGTAATTAGCCCCATAAAGAAGGTAGAAAGTAAGTGGCCCTTATTATCCTGCTGTGTTTAGAGGAAACTAGATCATTTCTGAGCTCAAGAGAGTTGTTTTGAAAACCTTGCACTAACTAGCTTGAGGTGGATTACAGATTGGTTTTGAAATCAGAAGCCTTGGGCTTGAAACTTGACTGATTCTTAGTAGCTAGATGTCATTTAGTCTTAGTTCTCTCATCTGCACAATGGGGATGAAATCAATATCACTGATCACACAGGCTTGCGGTGTGAATCCAAAGACACAGAAAACATGGAAGCATTTTGTAAAACTTTAGAGTATGATACAAACATCAACTGATCGTCTGGAAAGAGCAGTACATTTTATGGCTTTATAATATGCCTGATTGGGAATGCTCAGTTGGCAATTTCAATATTATAAGCTTTCAGGGAAAGCTGATCAAGAATTGTGTTCCTTATATCCTTGTGACAAGGCCTTCCAAAGGTATGCCAAACAGGTATATATAGGCAGCATATCTGAGACTAAAAGATGCTTCTCAATACCAAAGATTGAATACAGATGCCGCTTAGTATAGAAACTGGCCCTATATGAAATGTATGGAGGAATCATTTCCCTTCTCAGACCAGGGCATCTCTGAAAGTCAGTCAGGATCTGATGCTCTCATATCAGAGAAAGATACTGCATAGAATTGGGCAGTCCAAGAATGAAACAAAAGCAGCCAATTCCCTCAAATGGTACCAAGAAAGAATCCAGGCAGACTTTGAAAAAAGGGTGGGTTTCAAAGTAGGGATAAAATAGGAAATTATTAATATCCTATGCTACCATCCTTGACCTTTTCTCCTTACTCGCCCATTCATTCTCCCCACTCCAATCTCCTAGTTCTTTATTTCTGCCTGCATTCCCCAAACTTCCCATCCTCTGGTCTCCAAAAACCTGTATTTTCCCACCTCAGTTCTGTTACTCACACTGTTTTGCTTGCCTAGAATCCCTTTCTTATCCCTCCTCCCAGCACCACCCCATAAGAAAAAGTCTGTAATGTCCTTTTCCTCATCTCTAATATCCAAGCCTACCCATAGTGCTAAGCCAAATCAATTATTATCTCCTTTGAACTTAGAGTTTTTCTTGTGGCTGTTACCATTTTCTAATTAGGATTATAGTTATTTGTATACTTGGTCTTATTTCCTTTACTTGACTATAATTTCCATCAGGTAAATTTCAGTTATTGGCACAGTGCCTGACATAGAGTGGGTGCTCAACAAATGATTTTTAGATGAATGAATGAATGATTTTTATCATTGCTTAAAACAAGCAGGCCACTAATATCTCTCTCACCTGGATTTCTGCAACAGAGTAAGTAGTCCCTCTGCTTCCTATTTTGTTCCCCTTCAATCCATCCTTCTCATTATCACAATATATAGCTTCTTACAAACATCACTTTTATTATGTTACTCTTCTCCTCAAGAACCTTAAGTAACATCCTGCTGAACAGAATAAAGTTCAAACCCCTCTGCCTTCCTCTCAAAGCTCTTTTGATATCAGAGTTCTTGCTTCCAAGTCTTTGTGTATGTTGCTCTCTTGTAATGGAATGCTTTCTCCTCGCCACAGATCTAAATTCAATTGATCTCACCTTCATCAGGAAGACTTACCTAACTCCTCCAGCCCTTACTGATCCTCTTTCAAAATTCTACAGTATTACTCTGTACTACACATGTTGTAACCAAATCATATCTAGCCTTGGATTGTTATGCCCCTGTATCGGTTGCATGCATTTTGTCTTCCAAGAGAGATTGCAGACTTCACATCTACATTTGTTCTCCCCACATAAACTAGCAAAGGGCTGGGTACCTCCGGGCTTTCAGTTTATACTTTCAAAGGTTTACCAATTTATTTCCTGATTATTTTGTCTGCCATTCCCTCTGTTTCCTCCACCATCTGCAGCCATTTTAAAGGGCTTATTATGCAGTTGATACTTGTGATGGTTAGCCTTATGTATCAACTTGGCCAGGAGATGGTGCCCAGTTGTTTTTGCTAAGCAAGCACTGAGCTAATTGTTACTGTGAGGACATTGTGTGGACTTAAATCATTAGTAAGTTGATTGCATCTATGACTGACTCCATCTACAACCAACTGAGGATATTGCCTTCAGCAATGAGAGACGTCCTTGTCAGCTCCAATCAGTTGAAGGCCTTAAAAGGAGAAGTGATGATTTCAGCAGTCAGGAGAGAGAATTTCCCTTTCTACTTCAGACAGCCAGTTTCTCCTGGATTATTCATTGAAAATCTTCATAGGAGTTCCCAGCTTGCAGTCTGCCCTACACAGTTTAGACTTGTGCATCCCCACAGTCACATAAGACAATTTTATAAAATCTCATAATATTTACTGATAACTCCTGTTGGTTCTATTTCCCTAGAGAATCCTAACTAATACAATACTAATACAATACCCAAACTAATACAAGTTTTACCTGGTAAGGATTATTTTCTTTAAGAAAGTTCTCCCCTCTACATTTTCAAAACAAATCTTATCATACCATAGGAACAGCTTAGCTTGCTGTCTTAGGAAATCTTTTAACCTCATGTGTATAAGAATGCTTTATTAATTTTGTTCAACAGTTATTGAGGGTCTACTATATGCAAAGAACTTTAAAATAGAATCTTTGATGCAGAGACAATATATTCTCATTGTAACACAAGAGAAGTGTTTTAATGTTCCTCCTATTAATAACTGGGTAACAATTAACCTACCTCATGGGTTTCCCTAAATGTAATATATTTCTAGGTTTACAAATAAGGACACGGGTAGTGAGAGAAAATGTCATTTGCATTCTATCTGAGGACAACAGATTAACAATATCCCCTCTCTTTTAAGACTATTCAGAGGATTTTCATGAACAGAGAAAACAGCCAAAGGAAAAGGTAGAAAAGTAATTGAAAAAATTACTCAGGATCAATCCTTTAAAAGAAAATGTTCCTTAAAAATTACATTATCTCCTTTCCCCCTTCTCTTCCAATACTTTATTGGAAGAGATGTTTTTCCCTCTGTCTATTTCTCCAAACATATTGTCCTTCTCATACCTGACTGCACTGATTTTGTTTCATTGCTTTTAATACAACAGGGCACACAGACATTTTCTACACTGCCTACCTTTCATGGCAAAACGTATACCCTTTAGTCCTTTAGTCCTTACGTTCTCACCTTCCCCTAATCCCTTCCTTAAGCTGCTGCCACACCAATACCTTAAACTCAAATTCTCAAAACTGAACTCATAATCTTCCTTTAGCTACCACGCAAGCTTACTCTTGCGTCTGTGTCCTTTATATATATATATATATATATTTTTTTTTTTTTTCGAGGAGGTACCAGGAATTGAACCCGGTACCTCATACATGGGAAGCAGGCACTCAACCACTGAGCTACATCTGCTCCCCCTTGTCCTCTATATTTTTAACAACTCCAGGTTAGAAAGTTCAGAGTCACCTTCTACTCTCTTCTCTCCCCCATTATCCACATCCAATCAATTACAAACCAAATCCTGTCAACATTTCTTCTATCTACTCCTTCCCATACTTATTGCCTTAGGTTCAGGTCCTCAATACCTCTTGCCTAGACTGATGTCCCTTTCTCTAGAGTCTAACTCATCATATATATTGACAGAGTTTTTTTTTATTAAACTCAAACCTGATCATGTTACTCTCACTCAAAAACCTTCCATGATTTCCCACTGCATATGGAATAGAACACATATTCCTTCATCTGACATTCAAGGCCCTTTGCAACTTAGCTTCTCTAACTTTTACATCCTTACCTCTGTATACACCAACTGTTCCAACATATCAGTCTTTGTGGGATTTTCAGAACACCGGTTCCTTCTTACCTCTTCCATGTCTATGTTTAAGATATTCCCTCTGACTCATGTGTCTTTTTTCCTTTTATAGATACAAGCCAGTATACATTTTGTCAAAACCTATAAAATTGTGTAGTGCAAAGTAAAATCATAGCATAAACTATAGACCATGGTTGATAGCAATGCTTCAGTATGTGTTCATCAAGTGTAACAAATGTATCACACTAATGAAAGATGTTGTTAATGGGGAAAAGTGTGGGAGGGGGAGGGAGCGGGGTATATTGGAATCCCAATATTTTCAGTGTAACTTTTATGTAATCTAAAGCTCCTTTAAAAATAAAGGAAAAGAATTTAAATAAAAAAGAAACATTTAAGAAGAAATTTTGTTTAATATATTCAATGCCTTGTTCACAGTTAAATGTTGACAAAATGCTCTGCTTATTTGCTCACTTTTC